>JANAVB010033220.1:6422424-6527424 GCA_029216955.1 Iris pallida
CAGTGAGTCTAACAATCGATTATTTTTTTCTTTCACAATAGACTTCATTCTGCTTAAAATGTTGAATTCAAAAAAGGCATTCTGTAAAAATATCTCGCATAGCTTGTATTAATCCTTTTTCTTGTCAGATATAAATGAAATTCTCTCCAATCATTAAAATAACTTTCAAATGATAGTCTAAGAGTATTTAAAAACCAAGACCAAGAATCAGTATTCCACCTTCGGCAACAGCATAAGCAATATGATACAATTGATAATTAGGATCATGAACACAAGCAATAAATAAAATATCTTGATATTTGGATGAAAGAAAAGTGACATCAGTGCTAATAACAGGTAAACAACCCCTTAAAAATCCATCAATGCACGCCTTGAAGCAAATAAACATTTTTTCAAATTTGTTGCTTTCGGCAGTCTTAAGAAAACACCGACTACCTGGATTCGACTCCATAATTCTAAAACCATATTCCTAAGGTCAGCATATGCATCAACATAACTACCATTTATTTCACGTAATGCCATCTCTCGGGCTCTCCATGCTTAGAGTATGTTATGTATACGATGTTCCCTGAATATATCTTTCACAATTTGTGACGCACTGTAGGACTGATTATCTCTAATTAAATCAACTATTCTTGTCTTAACCCATGCAGCGGTAGTTAGTCGATGACGTCCTGACGTAAGTCCACACATACAAGAATGACGACTTTCTAGTTTACTAATTTTAACTATTTGTCCTTTCCTATGAATTTGGCGTATACTCTCCAATTACAATTCTGTTGATCACAAGTATATATAGTTCTATGAGAATTATTCATAGCACTAGCTGAACAACTAAAATTATGCTGAATTGCTAAACTACTTACAAAACTTCTAAATTTTCACGGCTGTCGAATGTTTGTCCTATAAATAACTCAGGAGCGTTAGAATTTTCATTATCATCATCATCTATCTCGTAACCGATATTTTAATTAAATCGTCACTATGTTCATTGTCATCATCATCATCATCATCATCTAGTGAGGGAGCAATAGTCTGAGAAGAAAACTAGCACCCGTGTTAACATATGTAATTAGAAACAAATTCATCATTAGTTTTATTAGCAAATGATGATGCTTGAGTAACATATAAACTAATATACGTGATTGCGAATTAATCTTAAGAATAAAATTTCATGCTTCTTCACTATCTATCAATAAACTTGTGGAACCAAATACAGACTTTAAAATAAATTGATAATTAATAGAAAAAGGTGTGAAATTAAATTGCGTAAATTTTCTAAAATAATATGGTGATAAGTTGTAAAAATTAGGTGTCACCTTGTCACGACCGCACCCTAGAGTAAGGGCACGAGAACGTAACAACGCCCAGCCTACGTCGCAGTATCGGAAGTTAGAACGCTGTCCTAGGTCAATCATCTAACAATAAAAGTACCTGTACAGTTTATACTCTCCGAATGGAGGTAACATCACAACAAGATGTTTCAATCACATCTAAGGTAGAAGAATGAAGAACAGATAAATAGATAGTAACTCAAAAGAACCATAGATAGATGAAAAAGTCTAAGTGTCTAGATACAACATCCAGAATGTCAACTCATAATACAATAAGTCTAAGAGTCTATACATCTCCACATCTCAAAATACAACTCAGAATGTGAGACAAAGAATATAGAAAAGAGCCTAGACTAAACTCTAGACTACTGGAACATCCTCCTCAGCTGCAGGTGGATCCTGCTGAGGGTCCACAACATAAGTATCATCTAGTCCTGCTCCATAATAGGTAGACACCAGGGCCTCCTCCTCATCCTCTGTAATATTTTCAACAGGTCCAATCAGGACGGGAACGAGCACAATACATCTCACGCAGTGCATATCAGGTTAGGAAATACGATACAGGCAATAGAGTAAGATACATGAACTGCTGAAAGGAAATGTACGCTGTAAAAGAGATAGCTGTAATGAAATATCTACTGTATATAGAGAACTGTAGTGACTAGTGATGTAGAGTACAAGATAGGCATGTGAATGGCTAGAATTTATATGATCTACTGAGTTTGCACATGACTACTTTGGAATTATTCACATGTCCACTTCTACTCCCCCGTTCCCCAATCAATACACAAGGATCTATACAAGTTACGTTATTATACATGATATCACATGGGGCCCATGAAAGGGTGCACATGATAGTATACATGAGGGCTCAGTAAACATGAGAGTACATGATCACATGAGTGCACATGAATAATGGAAGCATAGGAGTACATGATGATAGTGAAACACACATAACATGAAGTACCCGATGCTCCCGAGGGGGATAACATCTCATGTAAAGATCCATATAGTACCAATCCGTGTTACCAACGTGACAGCAACAAGTAAAGTAATCTAGAGCAAGAAGTAAAGCCTGAACAAGTATGAAACGGTCAGAGAATGTACTCGCCTGATAACTGAATGTCTGAAGAGGATATACTGTCTGAGGAGAGGTGTATGGCTCCTAGTCAGAGCAATACAAGTCACAATGTATCCACAATGGTAAAAATAAAGTATACAATGCATACTACATGATTCTAGGTCAATCTGGTCAAAAGTCAACTCTGGGTCAACTCTAATAGTCAAACTAGGTCACAGGAAGTCATACTAGATCATAGGGAATCAAACTAAGTCAAATAGAGTCAAACAAGGTCAAACAAGTCAAATACTAGTCAACATGATCAATCTGGGTCAAGTCTAGGTCAAACTTAGACCAACTAAGGTATTGGTCAAACAAAGACCAGTCAGTCAGGTAACTAGGTCAAACAAGGACTAGTCAACAAGGTGATTAGGTCAAACATGGTCAGACTAGTTGAACTAGTCATTCTTAGGTTAATTAGGTCATGGTTTGACCTAAGGTTGACTTTGGTCAACCTTTAGTCAACAAAGGTTAACAAGTTGGGTTTTGGGCCATTAGGTCAAATTGAGTTAGCCCCCAAGCCATAGGCTAGTAGCCTAGGCCATAGGCTATTCTTAGGGTTCCATAGGCTAGTGATTATAGGTTTCTATATAAACCTAGACTTAGCAAGTTATACATATATATCTATATATAAAATATATATACACATCAATCTATATATACCTATATGGGAATACCATATATACCATACCCAAAAACCTACATACATATGATACACTATATATGTGACCTAAAATAAATATATATATATATCATATATATATATATATATATATATATATATATATATATATATATATCTATATAAAACTTAATATACTACATATAAAGAGAGGAAAGTGAGGGACATAGAGAGAGAGACTGAGAATGAGAGAGAGACAGTGAGAGGAGAGTCACTGCTGGACAGTAGGGAAGGGGGTTTCAGTATTCTGGAACCAAGAATACAGTCCCAAACACACACACACAGCCTACATATATACATACATATGTATATATATACAACTACCTATTCACTCACCCAAATACCCTCAAAATTCACCCACACTCACACATACATATATACTACATACTTATATACTAAAAACATATAAATACATGTATAAAAATGCATAAAATGGCAATTGAAATTGGTTTTGGAAAAACTGGAATAAATTCCAGAAATCTGGAATTGGGTTTTACCCAGGTTTTGGGGGTAATTCGATTTCGAACCATAAAATCGAACTAAGGTTAGTGTCCATTGGTTGGTAATGGTAGGGTAGGGTCTATACTAGTGTCCTAGGTGCCTGAGACACGACCACGACACGTTTTGGTGTGTCGGACACGCAAAAAAATCAAAATCAGGTAAAATCTAGGGCACGCGAAGGGCTGATGTTTGTGTGTCTCGTACTCACGACACAAGACACGTCGTGTCTCGTGCTCATGGGGGAAGGTTCGCCTAGGCGTCCCCTAGGTGTCCACGGTCCTGATTTGTGTCCACGTGTGTCCGTGTCCGAGATACGAGCACGTATCAGTAGCTCTGATACGTGTGTGCGCAGTATAGTGTAGGGTCATTGCGAGTGTGATTTCTCACTCGACACGACACCAACGTGTCTGAAACTTTGGGAGGGGTGTGTCAGACACTGCCCCAACCCTCAGGCCAAGTTTTGTGTGTCCACGTCGCGTGTCGTGTCCGCACGAGAAGTCTGGTAGCAGGGGAGGCTGCACAGTCTCGTGCGCGCGTGTCGAGGGGTCGTGTGCTCCACACGGGGCACGTGGGGCCACGTGCTCGTGTCAGGGGGTCGGCCTAGGGTCTAGGTTTGTGTCTTCGTGTCTGTATTGTGTCCACAATGGGTGTGGACACAATACACAGCATCAAACAGTTAGGTTTTACAGTGTGTCAGTGTGTGCTGAAATCAGTGATTTCGTGTCCAATTTGGACACGAAACGTGTCCTGTTTTGTGCTCAGTCAAGTGGAAAAGTGACCTAGGGATCTAGGGCTACCCAAATATCAATTTTGTTTTGAAAAACATTAACAAAATGTTCTATGTGGCATTTCACCAAACACCTAGTTTCAAACATAGATACGTGTCCGATACGGACACCAAACCACATAAAAATCCTACCAAACTTGACCTACATGACCATGGTATCCCAATGCATGCAACCATGAAGAGAAATCACTATTTTGATAGGGTTTAGAACACTTTACCTATATGTGCAAAATCATGAAAATCAACCTTCTAGGGGGGGTTTCCTCTTCACTTTGGGGTGTCCAAATCCTTGTGCAACCTTGCTACTAAGCCTCCTTTAGCATCCTCAAGTGTAGGGGGTTCCAACGCAATAAACGGGGCTCAATTTGGTGAAGGAATGAAGAAGTTATGGCTTTGTGAAGTTGAGGGAAAAATGGGTTTTCAATACATTGAAAATGAGGCTCTTTGTGAAGATGGGGGTGTTCATATAGGGGGGGGCATGCTTGGCCGGCCATGGGGGTTGGTTTAGGGTTAGGATCAATGGTTGTGGGCTCTCCAACAAGTTTCAAAGCTATCCTATGGCTAGGATTCATTCTACATAACTTTATGTAAAATATCTAAATAAAATATCTAATGTAAATATCTAACATGAAATATCTAGATATTTAGCTCTAACATTACTTTAGTTAAACCCATCTAACTTAGTCTCTAGGTCATGACTAACATCTAGATTAGGGCTAAACTAGGTTAGTAACTAACATGACACTAATCAATTAATTAAATAATAATAAATCACATAAATCCAAATAATTCCAAATAAATCCTAGAAAATTACCAAAATACCCTTTAGGCTAAAAATCACTAATTTGGTGTTCTAAGCCTATGGCTAAGCTCTCATGGGCATGGCAACTTCTAGGTTAGAGAAAACTAAGGTTTACACTAAGTTATATTAACCAAAATCACAAAGTCATAAGTCATGACTTAGCATGACTTTAGAAATGGTTTAACTTAACTGAAATCACCAGAAAATCATACCATGACTAAAATACCACTAATAAATAATAAAAATAATAAATTTTCAAAAATTCCCAATTTCAGAAAACAGGGTGTTACAAGTCTACCCACCTTAAAATAATTTCGTCCTCGAAATTTAGATGGTCGTACTCCTCCTAGGTCAAACCTCCAACAATCAGGGACGAAGCCACTACCTAGGCAATATACAAGGTCAATAAGCAAAATATGGGTAGTAGACCTATACTGGGTCATGTCCAAAAATTGGTTGGTAGTTTTAGGTCATAGGGTGTCCTTAATTCAAATCGAAGCCAAAAGTAACTCCATGGGGTAAATCAGGGTGAAGTCTTGGGTCAGAAAAATCGTACTAAGCAAATGAAGCACACAATGGTATGCTTGAGTGGCACACTAAGGTCATGGGTGTAGTATGTCATGTCTAGGTCACGTATGTGAAATCAGTTTTGGGAAAACAACTAGTCTTGTGCTTCAAATTTAAAAGTCACGGTAATATGTCTACGATGATCATATTTTAGAGTGGGAAGAGTCTATGGCCTGATTGAACCAGAAATCATGATGAATAGTGGTACCAGGGGGACAGGTTAAATGGAACAATCTGTGGTCTCGTCTAGGTGCACTAGTCATTCTAGATCAATACTGTCCTATGGTATCAAAACGTACAAGCAATCTAGGGTGTCCTAATTGGGAAGGGTAAAGGAACAACAATCATCACGGCTGTAGGGCCGTCTACCATCCTATATGAAAAATTGTCATCAACAAGTAACTGAGAAACCATAAAAAGTTACTATTCCATAAAGTGGAAAAAGAAAATTGAAAAATTTAGGCACAACAATCACAAATAGATTTTAGTCTTGGCACGATCTAAGTTGATCAATTTTAGGATAAATCGAGATTGGACAAGATGGGAAATTAATGAAATCAAGTATGAGCACGAGCATCCAATGATGAAGATCCAGGTCATGATTAAATTTAATCCAACTGGATATGAATACGAGGTTCATAGGTGATAAAATAATTCCAAGGAGAATTGTCAAGGCTGTTGTGGATAAGATTCTAAGGTAAGTTTAACTGTGTCTCTATCCACGTAGATTAATATATGAAAAAGCGAACCAAAAATGCAATAGGTTGATCAGACCATCATGCGCCGGTTCTGATTAGATAATATGTTAGAGGGTGCGCACCCAATAAAATATATCATGATCAAGCTCGAAAAAGGATAAGCTTGTAAAACTAAGGATAAATTCATAGCATAAGATATAAGTAAGGGTGGAAATGATGAAAGAAGATACATAGTCCAAGATTCTTAACCAATCGGGTCAAGCATTCAAGGTAAGGTACAAGGTTAAGTATTTGAGGGTTCAAGCAGAACACCATCACATGCCAGGTCGAAAGAATTAAGCCAAGGTGGATCTCTAATTGAAATAAGAATTAATTTAGTATCATGGTAGAGGTTATAGTTTAGCCATTTGACCAGAAAATCATATCAAGATAATGGAGTACAAGGAGACGGGTTTTTGTAGGACATGGAATACCTACATGAAGGTAGGCTAGTCTAGGTCTTACATGTGAAGTTTGTTGGAAGGTAACAGCTAGTATTATACTCTGAATACCTAAGTCATGGTAAAGGACGTCCAATGATCTAGAATAAAAGTGGGGGTTCAAGACGTGATAATTGATGCAAAAATTGAAGAAGATCAAATTAACCAATGAAATAAAATTAATCAGGAATCCAGTAAATAATTTAGGAACACAGTCCTAGGGATAGATAGGCTACTAGATGGATATAGTTTAGGGTTCGACCAATCAAGGGTCAAGGTTAGAAGGTCTCAATAAGTCTTTATTTGAGGGAAATGTCGAGTAAGTCAGGTTTGGGTTACAGTCACATAGATTGGTAGTAGGAGTTGAGCAAGATGCAAAAATAGAGGGGACAGTTCATTTCAATGAAAAGCAATTAGCAAGAGGATTAGAGGGCAAGAAACAGATAAGAGTTTTCTCATAAATGTGATTGAGTACCCTAAAATAAAAGATATTAATCTAACACTAAGAAATTAAAATCAACAACTACAAAAATTTTAAAATTATCAACTAACACCAGGATTCAAAGTGCTACAGTGAATCCTCCAAAATCAAATTTAATCAAGGAAAAAGGAGTTTAAATCGTAATTTCAAATGAGATTCTCAAGGGTCATCCCAGGAATCTCTCAAAGTATCCTAGCAGTGATTGAGTATCCACTCTCTCTAAGCCTATTCCTCAAATCCTATCGCAGGCTGTAGTGATACTCTAGTTCGAATACCACTACATAAACTCGAGACCTGCATGGGCCACCACTAAAAACGTGTCACGACCCGCACCCTAGAGTAAGGGCACGAGAACGTAACAACGCCCAGCCTACGCCGCAAGTATCGGCGGTAGAACGCTGTCCTAGGTCAATCATCTAACAATATAAAAGTACCTGTACAGTTTATACTCTCCGAATGGAGGTAACATCACAACATGATGTTTCAATCACATCTAAGGTAGAAGAATGAAGAACAGATAAATAGATAGTAACTCAAAAAGAACCATAGTATAGATGAAAAAGTCTAAGTGTCTAAGATACATAACATCCAGAATGTCAACTCATAATAATAAGTCTAAGAGTCTATACATCTCCACATCTCAAAATACAACTCAGAATATGAGACAAAATGATAATATAGAAAAGACTGCCTAGACTAAACTGGTCTAGACTACTAGAACATCCTCCTCAGCTGCAGGTGGATCCTGCTGAGGGTCCACAACATAAGTATCATCTAGTCCTGCTCCATAATAGGTAGACACCAGGGCCTCCTCCTCATCCTCTGTAATATTTTCAACAGGTCCAATCAGGACGGGAACGAGCACAATACATCTCACGCAGTGCATATCAGGTTAGGAAATACGATACAGGCAATAGAGTAAGATACATGAACTGCTGAAAGGAAATGTACACTGTAAAAGAGATAGCTGTAATGAAATATCTACTATATATAGAGAACTGTAGTGACTAGTGATGTAGAGTACAAGATAGGCATGTGAATGGCTAGAATTTATACATGATCTACTGAGTTTGCACATGACTACTTTGGAATTATTCACATGTCCACTTCTACTCCCCCGTTTCCCCAATCAATACACAAGGATCTATACAAGTTACGTTATTATACATGATATCACATGGGGCCCATGAAAGGGTGCACATGATAGTATACATGAGGGCTCAGTAAACATGAGAGTACATGATCACATGAGTGCACATGAATAATAGAAGCATGGGAGTACATGATGATAGTGAAACACACATAACATGAAGTACCCGATGCTCCCGAGGGGGATAACATCTCATGTAAAGATCCATATAGTACCAATCCGTGTTACCAACGTGACAGCAACAAGTAAAGTAATCTAGAGCAAGAAGTAAAGCCTGAACAAGTATGAAACGGTCAGAGAATGTACTCGCCTGATAACTGAATGTCTGAAGAGGATATACTGTATGAGGAGAGGTGTATGGCTCCTAGTCAGAGCAATACAAGTCACAATGTATCCACAATGGTAAAAATAAAGTATACAATGCATACTACATAATTCTAGGTCAATTTGGTCAAAAGTCAACTCTGGGTCAACTCTAATAGTCAAACTAGGTCACAGGAAGTCATACTAGATCATAGGGAATCAAACTAAGTCAAATAGAGTCAAACAAGGTCAAACAAGTCAAATACTAGTCAACATGATCAATCTGGGTCAAGTCTAGGTCAAACTTAGACCAACTAAGGTATTGGTCAAACAAAGACCAGTCAGTCAGGTAACTAGGTCAAACAAGGACTAGTCAACAAGGTGATTAGGTCAAACATGGTCAGACTAGTTGAACTAGTCATTCTTAGGTTAATTAGGTCATGGTTTGACCTAAAGTTGACTTTGGTCAACCTTTAGTCAACAAAGGTTAACAAGTTGGGTTTTGGGCCATTAGGTCAAATTGAGTTAGCCCCCAAGCCATAGGCTAGTAGCCTAGGCCATAGGCTATTCTTAGGGTTCCATAGGCTAGTGATTATAGGTTTCTATATAAACCTAGACTTAGCAAGTTATACATATATCTATATATATAAATATATATACACACATCAATCTACTATCTATATACCTATATGGGAATACCATATATACCATACCCAAAAACCTACATACATATGATACACTATATATGTGACCTAAAATAAATATATATATATATATCAATATATATATACATATATATATATCTATATATATAAAACTTATATATATACTATACATATATAAAGAGAGGAAAGTGAGGGTCATAGAGAGAGAGACTGAGAATGAGAGAGAGACAGTGAGAGGGAGAGTCACTGCTGGACAGTAGGGAAGGGGGGTTTCAGTATTCTGGAACCAAGAATACAGTCCCAAACACACACACACACAGCCTACATATATACATACATATGTATATATATACAACTACCTATTCACTCACCCAAATACCCTCAAAATTCACCCACACTCACACATACATATATACTACATAATTATATACTAAAAACATATAAATACATGTATAAAAATGCATAAAATGGCAATTGAAATTGGTTTTGGAAAAACTGGAATAAATTCCAGAAATCTGGAATTGGGTTTTACCCAGGTTTTGGGGGTAATTCGATTTCGAACCATAAAATCAAACTAAGGTTAGTGTCCATTGGTTGGTAATGGTAGGGTAGGGTCTATACTAGTGTCCTAGGTGCCTGAGACACGACCACGACACGTTTTGGTGTGTCGGACACGCAAAAAATCAAAATCAGGTAAAATCTAGGGCACGCGAAGGGCTGATGTTTGTGTGTCTCGTACTCACGACACAAGACACGTCGTGTCTCGTGCTCATGGGGGAAGGTTCGCCTAGGGGTCCCCTAGGTGTCCACGGTCCTAATTTGTGTCCACGTGTGTCCGCGTCCGAGATACGAACACGTATCAGCAGCTCTGATACGTGTGTGCGCAGTATAGTGTAGGGTCATTGCGAGTGTGATTTTTCACTCGACACGACACCAACGTGTCTGAAACTTTGGGAGGGGTGTGTCAGACACTGCCCCAACCCTCAGGCCAAGTTTCGTGTGTCCACGTCGCGTGTCGTGTCCGCACGAGAAGTCTGGTAGCAGGGGAGGCTGCACAGTCTCGTGCGCGCGTGTCGAGGGGTCGTGTGCTCCACACGGGGCACGTGGGGCCACGTGCTCGTGTCAGGGGGTCGGCCTAGGGTCTAGGTTTGTGTCCTCGTGTCTGTATTGTGTCCACAATGGGTGTGGACACAATACACAGCATCAAACAGTTAGGTTTTACAGTGTGTCAGTGTGTGCTGAAATCAGTGATTTCGTGTCCAATTTGGACACGAAACGTGTCCTGTTTTGTGCTCAGTCAAGTGGAAAAGTGACCTAGGGATCTAGGGCTACCCAAATATCAATTTTGTTTTGAAAAACATTAACAAAATGTTCTATGTGGCATTTCACCAAACACCTAGTTTCAAACATAGATACGTGTCCGATACGGACACCAAACCACATAAAAATCCTACCAAACTTGACCTACATGACCATGGTATCCTAATGCATGCAACCATGAAGAGAAATCACTATTTTGATAGGGTTTAGAACACTTTACCTATATGTGCAAAATCATGAAAATCAACCTTCTAGGGGGGTTTCCTCTTCACTTTGGGGTGTCCAAATCCTTGTGCAACCTTGCTACTAAGCCTCCTTTAGCATCCTCAAGTGTAGGGGGTTCCAACGCAACAAACGGGGCTCAATTTGGTGAAGGAATGAAGAAGTTATGGCTTTGTGAAGTTGAGGGAAAAATGGGTTTTCAATACATTGAAAATGAGGCTCTTTGTGAAGATGGGGGTGTTCATATAGGGGGGGGGGCATGCTTGGCCGGCCATGGGGGTTGGTTTAGGGTTAGGATCAATGGTTGTGGGCTCTCCAACAAGTTTCAAAGCTATCCTATGGCTAGGATTCATTCTACATAACTTTATGTAAAATATCTAAATAAAATATCTAATGTAAATATCTAACATGAAATATCTAGATATTTGGCTCTAACATTACTTTAGTTAAACCCATCTAACTTAGTCTCTAGGTCATGACTAACATCTAGATTAGGGCTAAACTAGGTTAGTAACTAACATGACACTAATCAATTAATTAAATAATAATAAATCACATAAATCCAAATAATTCCAAATAAATCCTAGAAAATTACCAAAATACCCTTTAGGCTAAAAATCACTAATTTGGTGTTCTAAGCCTATGGCTAAGCTCTCATGGGCATGGCAACTTCTAGGTTAGAGAAAACTAGGGTTTACACTAAGTTATATTAACCAAAATCACAAAGTCATAAGTCATGACTTAGCATGACTTTAGAAATGGTTTAACTTAACTGAAATCACCAGAAAATCATACCATGACTAAAATACCACTAATAAATAATAAAAATAATAAATTTTCAAAAATCCCCAATTTCAGAAAACAGGGTGTTACAACCTCCTTCGTAAGTTAACCCATTTACTATACCACCATGTGAGCATACTATTTTAATATTATGATCCATGAGAAAGAAGAAGTAGTTTGAGAATGTTTAGCTAATAGAGAGCGAGAGCTTGTAAGAGGGAGAGACTAGCTTCCGTGAGGAGTTGGAGCTTCCAAGCTTCAGAGAAGTGCTTCTGTGAGAGAGAGGAGAAAGTAGTGTGTTTGTGTATAGAGAGAGAGAGAGAGAGAGAGAGAGAGAGAGAGTTAAGCATTGCAATAAATAGGAAGAGAAAAGAGACGTCGAAATGTAGCCGTTGGAGGAAAAAAAAAAGAGACGTTGAAATGTAGCCGTTGAAATGTGCTTCTAGGCTGTTGCCTGCGCGCGCCGCCAATGGTGGCGCATCGTGTTGGGCGCCAACAACGATGGCGCGTTCCCTTTCCCGTGGGTCCACAAGCAGCACACGCCATGGGCCTTGGCGCTCACCCTCGCGCGCGCGCCATGAGCCTTGGAGCTATCTCCCGCGCGCCATGGACCTTGGCGCTCCCCATATTGCACGCCAACAACAATGGCGCGTTCCCGTCACCCCTACCACCATTCCACCAGCGCACCATGGGACTTGTCGTTTCATTACCCAAAATAAAATTTTTCTAAACTTCTTGCTTTTTTTATAATTACGTTAAAATTCTTTACCCTGTATGAAAATTTCTGTTAAATTTGTCCTTTTACTATATGACACATATGATAGAAATGGAGAATCATTGGAGAGCATTTTTGTATGTCTACAATTTCTATGTAAAAACTCTTCCAACTAGGTTAGAAATCTCCTTAGACCATCTCCAATGGGGGTTTCTATCTTCCCTATTTCTATAGAAGAAATCCATTTTAGAAAAAATTTCTTCCAATGATGATTTCTATCACCATTCCTATCCTAGGTGGCAATGATGTAGGATGGAAACTTTCTAGGAGGATTTCTACATGTAGAAACTCTCATAGAAATTCTTCTATCTCTTATGATAATTATTATTGGGCCCACACCATTAAATTGGTTCTTTTACTATGTGACACATAGAATAGAAATTGAGAACCATTTAAGAGCATTTTTGTATGTCTAAATTTTTTAGGTAGAAACTCTTCCAACTAAGACATAAACTTCCTTAAAATATAATGCCAAGTAAGATAAGAACTCAATTTCAAAAATCATCATTAGAGATAGTCTTAAAGTACAATGTCAATGTCAAATAGGATAAGGACTCAATTTTAGAAATTACCATTGGAGATGGTCTTAGAGTCGGCAGACAATTTGACTGCGTGGGCAGTAGAGCCGGTTTCCGATAAGTTGCAGCTAGCAACTAAAAAAAAAAACTCCGCGAGTCAAAAGGCTGTTTTGGTGGACAGTGGAAACATACCAAAACGTTGGTCTGGCTCAATCAGCTGCTGCTGCTGGCACCGCTTCCTCGGACCAGTGGTTCACGTACGGATGGCATACGTGCGCCAAGTTCCAAAGAGCACACAATGAACAGAACCTCCCCTTTAAACCCATTTTTCTCATTCAACCCCTCACCAAACCTCGCAAATTCCATCCAAACCCCCCAACAAAACTCCAAACTCACATTTGGAATTGACAGAGCGTCCCCTAGAAATATTTTTGTACTTTTCCTCCCTCTCCCCCTCCTCTCGTTCCAGTGCTTATCCACGGTTGGTTCGAGAGGAACGTGATAAGAGTGGACTCACTGACTCGCTCCACTGCTGTAACCGTACACCAATCCCACTTTTCCAAATTTAACCATCCCTTCAATTGCCATTTCCTTCTTCATCATCATCGTCAGATCAGTTCTCCTCTCTGTTGTTGTTATTGTTAATATTGTGTTGTTTTTGTGTTTGATAATGGAATAGTTGGTTGCTTATTATGTGTACAATGGGAAGAAGAGTCACTTTCACATGCTACTGCTGATCATAAGAAGTGTTGCTTTCATATCCATGCACTCTCTCTTTTCCTCTCTCCTTCAGGCTTATTTTGTTGCAACAAAAAAATATTATAAGAAGAGAACCACGCCCCCAAATTCTTGATTTTGTTGTTGTTGGGATCGAGAGAGATCAAATGGATGGTGGTAAGAGCGAGACGAAGGTGGTGGTGAAGGAGGCCGGAGATCCGATACTGGAGGACATCATGATCGACATCGACGCGGTCGATGACTTCCTCCTCACCGACGAGGCCTTCTCCTCGCTCCCGGACTTCCCTTGCCTCTCCCCTCCCCGTCTCGACGTGGCGGTTCCTCCGAAGATCAACTCGTCGTGCTCCGATCCGCTGTCGCCGCACTCTTCCTCCTCTTCCTCCTCCTGGACTTTCGTGGCCGACGCCGCGAATGCTCCGCTGCAGCAGCCGGATTTCCTCGACAGCCTGCTGCTCCAGGACTGGGACCCCAGCTCTCTCTTCCCTGCTGAAGAAGGCGATAACAACAGCAACAGCAGCATGGTGCAGTCGCTTGATCATCAGAATAGGAAGGAGAAAGAAGGAGATGTCGGGGTTTCCGACGAGCTGGGGGAGGTGTTCTTGGAGTGGCTGAAGAACAACAGGGACGCCATCTCTCCCGAGGACCTGCGGAACATCAAGCTCAAGAAGTCGACCATCGAGTGCGCGGCGGCAAGGCTTGGGGAAGGGAGGCAGGGGAGGATGCAGCTCGTCAAGCTCATCCTCACCTGGGTGCAGAACAATCATCTGGAGAAGCGACGTAAGCAGCAGCTGCAGCAGCAGACGGCCACCAGCGGAAGGAGTGAAACCAATTCTGCTCCTATCGCTCAGCCGCAGCCAGTGTTGGTGCCGGTGCCTTCTGTTCCTTCCGGCAACGGGCCCGTCAGCCCTAACCCTAGCCCAGGTTTCGACTGCAATTTCGACGAGCTAGGCTACCACAACTATAATCCTTGGGGGCACTACCAGCCCGTGGTCGATCCGCTGATGGTACCGAATGGCGGTGCAGCGGACATGCCTGGCTTTTACTATCCGAGCGGAGGTTCCGGCAGCAGCGGCGGCGGTGGTGGCGGCTTCAACAGCCAGCCTTTTTCTCCTGTGGTGCCGGATTACCACGGCTTCTCGCCTGCCCGGGTGGGTTATCCTCCGTATCCGCAACCAATACAAATGCAGCCTCCTATGCAGTATCCAGGAGGATTTTTGTATCCGGCGACGAGCCCTGGAGGGACGTCATCCGCGACTAAGGAAGCAAGGAAGAAGAGGATGGCTCGGCAGAGGCGCTACTCGACGCTTCACCCCAACACGAGCAGTACTGGGCAGCAACAGCCACCCAACCCGTACGCTCATCCGCTGCATGCCGCAGCGGTGGCAGGAGGAGGATGCTCTTCGGCTTCCTCTAATGCTACATCTAGGAGTTGGGCATTGCTGTCGTCTCCATCTCCATCTCCATCTCCATCTCCAACTCCAACTCCAACTCCATCTCCATCGCCTCGTGGTGTGAAATCGGCTGCAGCCATTGCTCCGCCGGCCAGTGCATCGAACATGCAGAAGAAGCGCAATGCCTCGGCCGCCTCGGACAAACAGCAGGTGAAGCTTGAGTACATCTTTGCTTGTTCATGTGTGTTTTTGAGAAACCATGTATTAATTTTAGGGTTGAGAAGTACCTCACCATTTCCTAACTATTTGTGTTGAAATGGGTGGATATAGAACTGGAAGTCGGAGAAGAACTTGAGATTTTTGCTGCAGAAGGTGCTCAAGCAGAGCGATGTCGGAAGTCTCGGGAGAATCGTGCTGCCGAAAGTGAGCGACCCTCGATATGGTTTGATCTGTTGAATTTATATAATTCTTTTCTTCATCTTTGATTGAGTGCCAACATTAAAATTTAAAATTTCTCAAGATGTTAAAATTGTAATAAGGAAAATAATTTAGCATGTGTTTCTTTTGATCGTGTGCTCAGAAGGAAGCGGAGAGCCATCTGCCGGTGCTCAATGCAAGGGATGGGATCACCATCCCCATGGAGGACATTGGCACCTCAAGAGTATGGAACATGAGATACAGGTACTTATTTTGCATTCGATACTGCTGGTTCAGTTTTCCACTAAAAACTGCTTGAAATTTTACGGCAAGTTTTGTCTTCTTTGTTGCAATTTGAATATTTGTTAGATTTTTTTTTTCCTCTTGACTAAAGCTCTCGAGTACTCTTGACAAGTATTGGATACAATTGTTGGAGTGGGTGGGTTCCCAACCTATGTGGAAAAAATTCCGGAGTGCGACGAGCGCCGTTCGATGTCGAAGAAGCTCGGAAAGTAGGCAACGAGGAGTTGCTGCTGCTGCTGCTAACAAAGGGGGAGTTTCTGGACCTGGGCCACCGAGTTCGGGCCGAACTCGGTCCCAGGCCGAGTTCTGGCCGAACTCGGTCTGGCTGTTCCAGAACCATTCTGGCAGCCCGACACAGAGTTCTGCCCGAACTCTGTGTCGTCGGGCTGGGCAGAAATCTGGGGTGATTATTCACCATTGGATCTAATCAAATGGTCCAGGTTTGTTGCGGGATTAGGGAGTTAAGTTGGGATTTCCAAACCCTAATTAATTGCAACACAATCGTAGACAACACAAGAAAAGAGAGAGGAAGGAGGCAAGAGTGCCATTGCAACTTTGGGAGAGAAGACGGAGGATTGAAGGTCTTTTTCGGAGAAGAATCGGATTCGGGTAATCTCTACTCGTCGTTCTTGTCCTTCGTAGCCTTGTAATCATTGTTCTTGCTTCCAAGTGTTGTGGGGATCCGATTTGGATATGAAAAAGTTTGTAGAGGGTGTAATTCTTCTATTTCATTAGTGGAGGCTTCTCAGGGTTGGACTCCGATCGTCCCGTGGTTTTTTTCGCAAGGGTTTTCCACGTCAAAAATTCTGTGTCTGCGTGGTTTGTTTTTGGTATTTTTGGTTCGTGCGTTGTTTGCTCGGTTCTCTCGCAGACACTCTCTAGTTTGGGAAAAGGTTTCCGCATTTCTTTTCCAACAAAGTGGTATCAAAGTCAAGTTCTGGAATTCAGAAGGGTGTCAGGAGTTGACATAAACTAGAGAGCAGAGATGGACGCGAAGCTGGTGCGCATGGTGAACCTGAACGGCACCAACTATCACTATTGGCGGAGCAAGATGAAAGATTTGCTATTCGTCAAGAAGCTGCATCTGCCCGTATTTGCATCCGAGAAGCCCAGTGATAAATTCGAGGAGGACTGAAAATTCGAGCATATACAGGTGTGTGGATATATTAGGCAGTTCGTTGACGAGTACGTGTACAACCACGTTGCCAATATTGAGCACGCGAAGACGTTATGGGATAAGCTGGAATCTTTGTACGCGCAGAAGACTGAGGTAAACAAGTTGTTCCTGATCCGGACGATGATGGGTCTGCGCTACAAAGATGGGGCGTCTATTACGGATCACTTGAGTAATTTTCAGGGCGTGGTCGACCAGCTGTCTTCAATGGGAGTCAAGTTCGACGACGAAGTTCAGGGATTATGGCTGATGTGTACATTGCCAGACTCGTAGGAGAC
This sequence comes from Iris pallida, assembly GCA_029216955.1. NCBI lineage: Eukaryota > Viridiplantae > Streptophyta > Magnoliopsida > Asparagales > Iridaceae > Iris > Iris pallida. Next base: position 6,439,913 of record JANAVB010033220.1, read on the forward strand.
TGTACGAGTATCTATGATCGCTTCTGCTCCAGAGGGCGTGGTCAGTCTGGAGTTTGCCAAGAACGGGGTACTGAATGAAGAGATGCGAAGACGTTCTCAGGGCACTTCATCCACATCCCACCACTCAGAGACATTGGTTTCAGAGAGCCGTGGAAGGGACAAAAGCAGGGGTCCAGGTGGTGGCAGAGACAAGAGCAGAAGAAAGTCCAAAGGTCGGTACGAGGACTCAGAGTGTTACCACTGTGGCAAGAAGGGCCACATCAAGCGGAACTATTTCGCTTGGAAGAGAGAGAAGAAGGACGACAAGGGAAAGCAAGAAGAGAACACTACAGAGGCGGCCTCGATGCATGGAGGCGATGTGATCGTCGTAGGTGATGAGGTCATTACAAACCTCGCCTGCGATTACAATTCTTGGCTGGTGGACTCAGGGGCTTCAGTGTATGTATCTCACAACAGGACACTATTTGCCAGTTACACAACAGACGACTGTGGAGTGTTGAAGATGGGCAATGGAGATGTGTCGAAGGCGGTTGCCGTTGGAGATGTGCATTTGAGAACGAAGACGGGTGCGGTTTTTGTTCTCAAAGATGTTCGTCATGTCCCTGATATCCGTTTCAACCTGGTGTCGGTTGGAATGATGGATGACGAGGGATTCTTCAGTCTCTTCGGGAACAGTCAGTGGAAGCTTTCCAGAGGTTCGATAGTGATTGCCAGAGGAAGCAAGAAGTCAGGTCTCTACTATATGGAGGGGAGCGCACATAGGGCACAGGAGGTGAACGCAGTCAGTGATGCGTCTACCAAGTTGTGGCACAGGCGGCTCGACCATATCAGTGAGAAGGGGATGAGCTACTTGGTGAACAGAAAAGTGATTCCAGGGCTCAAGTCTACAAAGTTGGAGAAGTGCACGCTCTGTTTAGCTGGGAAGCAAAATATGGTGTCTTTTCAAAGTCACCCAAATTTAAGGAAGCCAGCGTTGCTCGAGTTGATTCACTCGGATGTCTGCGGTCCTATGAAGGTAAAATCTATTGGTGGTGCTTCTTACTTTGTAACTTTTATTGATGACTGTTCCAGGAAGGTTTGGGTCTATGTCTTAAAGACCAAGGATCAGGTGCTGCCTACTTTCAAAGAGTTTCAGGCCTCTGTTGAAAGAGATACGGGCAAGAAGTTATTGTGTGTTCGGTCCGACAATGGCGACGAATACATCGGTCCCTTTGATGCTTATTGCAGAGAGCAGGAAATACGACACCAGAAGACTCCGCCAAAGATACCTCAGCTCAATGGTGTAGCGGAGTGCATGAACAGGACACTGATGGAGAGGGTGCGGTGTTTGTTGTCAGAAGCAAACTTGCCGGGCAGTTATTGGGGTGAGGCTCTTCTCACAGCTGCTTATATTATTAATTTGTCTCCTAGTGCTCCTTTGCAGGATGATGTGCCTGACAAAGTATGGTACGACAAAGAGCCGTCATACAATCACCTGCGAGTGTTTGGTTGTAAGGCCTTCGTGTATGTACCGAAGGACGAAAGGACCAAACTTGAGCCGAAGACGAGGCGATGCGTCTTTGTCGGCTACGGTCGGGATGAGTTTGGCTATAGTCTCTACGACCTGGTGGAAAGAAAGCTCTACAGAAGCAAGGACGTGGTATTCGTCGAGGATCAGACCATGACCAACACCCAGGATTTCGAGACGCCTTCTGAGGCTGAGGAATTGCCTGAGTTAGAGTCATTTCGCTTCGAGCAGTTTCCAGAGGATATCGCAGAGGATCCCATTATGGGAGAGCCAGTACATGGAGTTGCTCCCAACCTTGATCATCAGCCTGCTGATGGTGGTCAGGGTGTCTCTCAGAAGGATGAGCATGCCGGGAAGGCAATTCCTGATGGGGTGGAGGCTGTTGGTATACAGCCAGCACCAGTGGCTCCATTGAGAAGGAGCGACAGAGAGCGTCGACCATCTACGAGATACTCACCGGATGAGTATGTGCTATTGACTGACGGGGGAGAGCCCGAAAGTTTTGCAGAGGCTATGAAAGACGAACACAGGCAGGAGTGGATGGAGGCTATGCAAGAGGAGATGAGTTCCTTATACGCCAATTCCACTTATGAGCTGGTGTGGTTGCCAAAGGGCAAGAAGGCTTTGAAGAATCGATGGGTGTTTAGAGTGAAGCAGATGGATGATGCTACTCGCCCTCGATACAAAGCGAGGCTGGTAGTCAAAGGCTACGGTCAACGGAAAGGCGTAGATTATGATGAGATCTTTTTGTCTGTCGTCAAGCATTCGTCTATTCGGGTGGTGCTAGCATTAGCAGCCAGTCTCGACTTGGAGGTCGAGCAGATGGACGTGAAGACGACATTCCTCCACGGTGATCTTGAGGAGGAGTTATACATGGAGCAGCCAGAGGAATTCTGTGAGAAGGGCACGTCACATTTGGTTTGTCGGTTGAGAAAGAGCTTGTATGGTCTGAAGCAGGCTCCGAGGCAGTGGTACAGGATGTTCGAGTCGTTTATGGGGGAGCATGGCTATGCTCGGACGACGTCGGATCACTGTATATTTGTGAGATATTTTGCCGATGATGATGTTATTATTTTATTACTCTATGTAGATGATATGATATTAGTGGGTCAGAATGCCACTAGGATAGCGGAGTTGAAGCGCCAACTGGGCGCGGCCTTCTCTATAAAGGATTTGGGCGCAGCGAAGACTATTCTTGGGATGAAGATCAACCGAGAGAGAGTCCAAGCTGCTACATTTGTCCCAAAAGAAGTATATTCACCGGGTACTTCAGCATTTCGGTATGGACGGGTCGAAGAAAGTAAGTTTTCCCCTTGCGGCTCACTTTAAGTTCACTGAGGAGCAGTGTCCATCTACCGAGGACGAAAAGGAAGATATGGAACGGGTTCCATATGCTTCAGCTGTGGGGAGCCTTATGTATGCTATGGTGTGTACGAGGCCAGACATCGCTCATGCAGTTGGCACTATTAGCAGGTATCTTTCAAATCCTGGAAGGGTATATTGGAGTGCGGTCAAGTGGATTCTACGATATCTTCAGGGCACTGCTGATTGGAGACTTTCTTTTGGTGGTGAGAGCCGAAGCTGGTTGGGTATACCAATGCTGATATGGCTGGAGATGTAGATACGAGGCGATCGACTTCGGGCTATGTGATGATGTTTGTCGGAGGAGCGGTATCGTGGCAGTCGCGGTTGCAGAAGTGTGTTGCCTTATCGACGACGGAGGCAGAATACATTGCGGCGACGGAGGCTTGCAAGGAGCTGTTGTGGATGAAGAAGCTGTTGCAGGAAATGGGGCTGAAGCAAGAGCAGTATACTTTGGTTTACGACAGTCAGAGTGCTATTCACCTTGTGAAGAACCAGACATTTCATAGTCGGTCCAAGCACATCGAGACTCGGTATCATTGGATACGGGATGTGGTTGAGAAGAAGGACGCGGCGCTTGAGAAGGTTCATACTGATGACAATGGGGCGGACATGCTTACGAAGGTTCTACCGAGGAGAAAGTTTGAGTACTGCAGGCAGATCGTCGGGATGACGACCTCCTCCACATAGTTGTGAAGGGGGAGATTTGTTGGAGTGGGTGGGATTCCCAACCTATGTGGATAAGATCCCGGAGTGCGACGAGCGCCGTTCGATGTCGAAGAAGCTCGGGAAGTAGGCAACGAGGAGTTGCTGCTGCTGCTGCTAACAAAGGGGGAGTTTCTGGACCTGGGCCACCGAGTTCGGGCCGAACTCGGTCCCAGGCCGAGTTCGGGCCGAACTCGGTCCCAGGCCGAGTTCTGGCCGAACTCGGTCTGGCTGTTCCAGAACCATTCTGGCAGCCGACACAGAGTTCTGCCCGAACTCTGTGTCGTTGGGCTGGGCGAAAATCTGGGGTGATTATTCACCATTGGATCTAATCAAACGGTCCAGGTTTGTTGCGGGATTAGGAAGTTAAGTTGGGATTTTCAAACCCTAATTAATTGCAACACAATCGTAGACAACACAAGAAAAGAGAGAGGAAGGAGGCAAGAGTGCCATTGCAACTTTGGGAGAGAAGACGGAGGATTGAAGGTCTTTTTCGGAGGAGAATCGGATTCGGGTAATTTTTACTCGTCGTTATTGTTCTTCGTAGCCTTGTAATCATTGTTCTTGCTTCCAAGTGTTGTGGGGATCCGATTTGGATCGGAAGAAGTTTGTAGAGGATGTAATTCTTCTATTTCATTAGTGGAGGCTTATCAGGGTTGGACTCCGTCCCGTGGTTTTTTCCGCAAGGGTTTTCCACGTCAAAAATTCTCTGTGTCTGCGTGGTTTGTTTTTGGTGTTTTTGGTTCGTGCTTTGTTTGCTCGGTTCTCTCGCAGGCACTCTCTAGTTTGGTGAAAGGTTTCCGCGTTTCTTTCCCAACAACAATTTCATCCACAGAATTCTTGAGTTGTTTCTTGTAACAGCAAATAGTTTATCCCCATTATGATATGAACTACATTATCCAATTAATATATTCTTGAATTGTTCCCTACAAGCAAAAACGTACTGCACGTTTTCTCCAAAACATCACAAGCAAAATGTTAATTTGTTTGTTTATTACAAAGTAGATTAGCTTCAATTCGATCAATCTTTTGAATTAGTCCATACAAGCAAAAATAATCTATATTGATATTAGGTTTTATCTATATAGTCAATCAAAGACTTCCATGAGTTGAATTGGAATTTTCCATTAGTATGTTCTTGCATCATGAAGATTGAACACAAACTACATCGAGAGAATTCTTGATATTGTTTCTTACCAGAAAGTGCCCATGTTTAGGTATTGGCCAAACAACAAGAGCAGAATGTATCTCCTGGAAAACACAGGTATATACTTATGTTGCGGTATAATCTGGTTAAATTCCCTCGTGGGGCTCGAATACTCCATCAGTCTAGTACTGGTACGGATGCTTGGTCATGTTGCTATAATATTGTTTGATTGACATCGCAGGGGATTTTGTTCGAGCGAACGAGCTTCAGGAAGGAGACTTCATCGTGATCTACTCGGACGTCAAGTGCAACAAATATGTAATCATTTTTTCTTTTCTGTTGGTGGTGGTGGTATATTAGTATCAATCTAATTGGCATTCTGTGTGATTGTAAGGTATTAATGTTAAACTAATTGATATCGTGCAGATGATAAGGGGAGTGAAGGTCCGGTCACCACCGGAGACGAAAGTGCCGGAAGGCAACAACAAGAGCACAGGGAAGGCACAACGAAAGAAGAAAGCAGTCGAGAGCAGCAGCAGGATCAACTCCATAGCTAAGGTAGCCAGCAGCGGCAGCTCTGAGAGCAGTGATGGTGATGTGATGGAGCTTCTTGCTGATGGGGAGGATGAGGATGTAGCCTTGCCTTCCATAATCAAGATCGACGCTTGAGGAGCTCCACACCACCCCCCCTGTATTTTGGATTTTGTTTTATAATAGAGAGCAATATGTTGTACCTATATGTATAATACTGGTAAGTGGTGACATGAGTGAGTGATAGTATATAACTCCTGGATGTAGTACCAATTGTGTTTGTTTTAAGGTATTATTTGTCTTTTGGATGCCGTAATGTTGTTGCTGTTTACTATAAGTAAAGATGGTATGAGAAATTATCGAGCTAAGGCATCTTAATATTGATGTGGAACTATACACAAAACCAGTTTATTTCCCAGTCTCAGATGAGAGATTTCATCTCAACTGCCTAGGTTCAAAATACTATATATGCCATTGGTACACTGTGTTTATGCTCAAGGGACCAAAAAAAAAAAAAAGGTAGGGTGTTCTTGATTATCGAGAAAGAGTCTAGAGATAAATAGCAATCAACAGTTAATTTGGAACAAAATAAGTTCATCGATAGTTTCCATGTTTGCTGTCATTGTTGGCGGTAAGGGTTAAATTTGTCTTTTTCTAGAGAAAAGTTTTGAGGATTGCTTACTCTAGGGGTGAGCAAATACCGACCGATACCGAAAAATCGACCGAATACCGATTAAAATTATTTCAAAAAATCGAACCGAAATTATGTACAGATACCGAATTGCCGAACCGACTAAAATATGGTATAATGGTAGTGGTAGCGGTTTGAGTGTAATACCATACCGAAAATATCGAACCGAACCGATCATATATATATATATATATATATATATATATATATATATATATATATACACACACACACACTTTTTTAGAATGTTGTTCGTAATTAATTTTATACTATTCATTTTCATTTGTATCTTTGTGTTCTTAGAACTTAGAATGTATTTTAATGGACTTGAAGTTATGTTAAGAATGCTGAGAATTGAGTTTGTGATCTTTTGAGTTTATGTTTTTGTGTTCTCATAGAATTCTGAAGTGAATTTTGGCTACATAAACTTATACTAAAGATTAAACATAGTGACCGTGTTTGACCATTTAAGCTCATTTTTAGGTGTTTGCGGCTTGTTACATATTGTTCTAATAAATTTGATTAGTTGTTTGGTTGGTAGAGGTTTGGCTTTGAAATTTAATGCTTCCAAAAAAGTAAAAAATATATTATAAGTTAAGAGGTTCTACAATATTAAGTGCGTTAATTGATCAAATATTAATTAGTAAAATATCGATACCGAACAAAAATCGACCGAATATTGATTTAACCAAAATCGAAAAACTGATTCTAAATGCTACGATATTGGTATTGATTTTTGAAATACCGATTTAAAAAAATACCGAAAAGTTCGACCAAATACCGACCGATTATACCGACGCTCACCCCTAGCTTACACTTCAGAAACTAAATAACCCAGTATTTAATAAGCCTACTAAAATTTTCTTTTTGTTGTAAATATGGATAAATTACCATAATTATTTGGTATCTATAACCTATGCCTTTTGGTTATCCATAATCTATGGTTTTTGACATTATTTTTTTAATTGTCATTATGGTATTAACCTCCATTTTAAGCCTATATAAGAGGCTCTTACCAAGTTGATTTGGATATATGAATGAAGAAATAATTTTCTCTATTTTTTTACATCTCTTTCTTTTACAATACGTTATTAGCACCATTTGCTCTAGAGAATAACAGAAGGAAGAAAAAGTTCTCTTGAGAAAAGATAAGTATTGAAGAGGTAAATTTAATCTTGTATATTTTTTTAGTAAACTAAATATTGCCTGTATTTTGTGTGAGACAAACAAAGTTCCAATTCATTAACTATGTACCACATATCTACCTATTCTTTATGTATGTATGTATTAGACAAATTTTTGATTTATTTATTAGCTAAAAGGCACAATCTGTAAAAGAAAAACATCCAGAGCATAGGATATTATGGATCTTATTAGTCTAGCATCTATTCATCCCTTTAATAACAATGTCAAATACAAGTGTCAGATACTCTTGGATTCTCTATTGCATACATGAATACTACTACATCACACTATACGGACACGATGTCACATGTACAACACCTATTGGATGTCACATATACAACATCTATTGGGTTATGTGCTAGTATATTCTGGTCTCTGAAGTCAATTTCATTCAAAATAGATAATTAATGATAATTTATTTAAGATTATGTACGAATCTCATTTCTATATTTTTCTTATGAAATTTACCCAAGTATAAAAATTAATCTAGAATATCTTGAATATTCTTCTATTATTATGAATTAGTTAATTATATTAAATTGATTTATGTTTGTTATTTCTATTATTTTATTTATTATACAAGGTACTACTTCACATTGTTGTATATGTGAATCGAATTATTAAAAAGTACCCAAAATTCAAGCCATGATGATCTAAAGATTATTTTATAATAATCACATTGTTGTATATGTGATACACATAAGACAAAATATTCTTTGATAGCGTTTTATCACATTGTGGCATATGTGAATTTTTGTAATATTGAAGCACTTGTCAATTTTATTATTTAAATTAATTTTTTTCTAATATAATTATTTTATGCTATATAGATGTCGAGTCTTGCAAAGCTTGAATTCAAAGCTCTTGATGTAAGCGGAGACAATTATTTATCATGGCAATTTGATGCGAAGTTGCACCTGCAGTCCAACTAATATTAAGAAGAAAAATAAAGAATCTTCTGAAGCCAATAGCTACACTACTCATGGTTATACATTTACAATTACAATTAATTAAAATAAATAAAATCCAGGAAAGAGGGCAAGAGCCGTCAGCAAGGGATACTTGCCTAGAGGGCTCGGCTAGGTAAGCAGGTCTTCGATGATCGCGATCCAAGGTAGCACGTCCATCGAAGTCCTCAGATCACACAATAAATAATCATTAGAATAAAATATTAAAATAATAATAGAAATCACGATGGATGGCAGGAGGCTATACTGTCTAGGTCCCGCAAGCAGTACAGGGATCCGGCACGAAAACCGAAGCACGCAGATCGACACGGACACGCAAACTGATATGCGCACGTGCATTGAGACACTTACGTGAATCGAGATGATGCGAAGATCGAGGTGAGCGAGAAACATAACGTGCACACAAATCGAGACGTACACGTAGACCGATATGAGCACGCAAACCGAGACGTACATGTAAATCGAGACGTGCACGAGAATCAAGATGACACGAATATCGAGACGAACAGGAACGGGACGTGCACGTAAATCGAGACATGTACGTAGATCGAGGGATCACGAATATCGAGATAGCACACAAATCATCGCGACATACAAATCGAGCGTGCACGCAAATCGAGACGATACAAGACTCAAGGAGGCACATAATTCAATGTGGCACGCAAATCGGAGCGACACGAAGTCCAAGGTAGCACATATACCAATATGATACGCAAATCAATGCATGCACGCAAATCGACACGGTTCGGATCATGAGATTGGCATAAAGGCTGAGGCACAAAAACCAAAGCGGTGCGCAAACTGAGATGGCACGTCGCTCGAGGTAGCACGAGGCTCAAGGCATCCCGTTGCCCGAGGTAGCACGTGCATCGAGGTGGCACGGAAAATAGGATGATACACAAATTGAGGCACACATCCCGAAAAGTACGGGGAACGAGGAAACACGCGAATCGAGTGCACGTGACCAAGGCACGTGGTCCGGGAAGCACGCTGCCCATGGCCGGCTCGCTGCTCGAGCAGCACGAGGCCCGAGGGCATCCCGCTTCTTGAGGCTGGCACGGCCAGCGTGGCTCGACGGGCACGCTGGTACGGTAGCCAGGAGGAAAAGAAAAGGTAGGTGGAGGAGCTCACCCGGAAGCTTCGTCGGTTCGATCAGCCCACTGGCGAAGGGTGGAAGGCGGCGGCAGAGGAGAAGTGGAGATGGTGGTGGCGGCCATGGCTGGGGACGACGACGATGGTGGCATGGCTAGATCGAGGCAGAGGGGCTCGGCCAGGCAGGTTGGCTCCCGACCGCGGAGGTGACTGAGGGAGAGGGGAAGGTGGAGGCTACGGTGAGGGTGGTGAAGGAAATGGCGGCGACGACGATGATGATGGTGGTCGGAAGTGGTAATGGCGGTGGCGCTGGTGGCTAAAGAGGGCGGCCATGGCTGTGGCGGCTCCAGGAAGAGGGGGACGGAGGAGATGGGAGCAGTGGTGGCGACGGCGGCCATAGGGATGATGGTGGAGGGAAGCAGTGGTGGTAGTGGTGGAGTGATGAAGATGGTGGTGCTGGTGGCGGATGGAGGAGGCCGGAAGGGAGAGAGGGACGTCGAGAGAGATGAGGGAGAGAGGGGGGCTAGTCTTCCAGTAAGGAGGAAGAGAGAGAGAGAGAGAGAGAGAGGGATCAGGAGAGAGAGTGAGGAGAGTGAGTAGAAGGGGGAGCGGCTGAAAGAGTGTGGGGAGAGAGAGAGGTAGAATTTAGGGTTTGGGTTGGGGTATAAAGGGGGTAGATATAGGAACTTTAATAATAATAAAAATAATGAGAAATAAATTCCCATCGGAGAAATAAAAATAAAAATTTTAGAATACCCCAAATTTAAAATCCTTCGAATAAAAAAATACAGTCAGATACCTAATTCAAAAACAAGGATTTGACACTAGTAGATGCATCTATGAGTACCATAAAATATCTAAAAGGACCACTAGCAAGATGAATAGGGCCAAAAATTTCTTCTTGTATTCTTTACAAGAAAGTAGGAGACTCATTCTTAACTTTTAGGAAAGATGGTCTAGTTATAAACTTCCGTAGTGAACAAGGAACATGTAGGTGATTCTTTGGTAAGCCAAGATCATGATTTTCCAATAAGTGTCCACAAGAATTATCAATGATCCTCTTGAACATAGTTTGTCCTGGGTGACCTAAACGGTCATGCCAAATGGTACATAAGATATGATCATCGGCTTTATGTTTTGCCACATTCATATGTGATTCAATTATACCAATGGTGGTGTAATACAAATACACTGAGAGACAAGAGAATTCTTCTAATGTGAGCTTTTTGCTTCCAACATTAGATATGTACATAGTGTCTCTTTGTTGTGATCATTATGAGTTTCAATATGGTATCCATTTTTGTGTATATATTATAGAACTGCCATGATGATAACTTAGGATAGCTTGGTTCGATACCGGGTTAGGCCATATCGGACAACTCGGACGGGTCATCCACACCTCCGAGGACACGAGCACGACTCACATGTATGGATTGTCCCCATATGCTCCGTGTCTGACTCGCGGTCGGGTAACGGCTTGGCTAACTGTTTCTATGACTTTGCTTATGGTTTGGATTTGACTGTGGGTCTTGATACGCCCTATGTGACGGTTCTTGTTGAATATGTTGGCTTGGCGTCTAGTACGCATCGTAGCGCTACTGGAGGCTGAGACTTAGTGTTTTCGGCTATAGCTTGGGTCCCAGTACGCATCATAGTGTTGCTGGAAGCTGAGATTTAGTGTTCTCAGTCTGATTCCATTCCTTTGGTTCGAAGAATTAGGCAAAACCATTCCTTTGGTTTGCTAATCTAGACTCACGCTTACTTGTTTTGGATATAGTGGCCTGATTCCAGTACTTGGTAGGTAGACTCCTGACTAGACTAGTCGCCTAGCTCTTGACCTATCTTGTCCGTCGGATAGTGTGAGGAGCACGATTCCACTCTGGAGGCAGTCTGTAACCCTGGTCCTTGTTTGATTTAAGGGTTGTGGATTTTCTCCAGAGTGGTCCATTTAATCCTTGCCATTTTTCGGCGACATTAATTAGTAGATTCTTGTTTTCTGGCCATCCATTTTAGGAGTTATCCTAGTTTAGCCGGATAGGGCTACCAGTTTTCCTATATATCGGGATTCGTGACTTGGGATATGTCTGAGGATTGAGTATCATGGAGAGTACGATCTTGGAATATCGATTTGATGGACTCACGTGGTTTCTTGGATAATGTTGCTATTTATTTTGATGATGTTTTAATTCGATCGGACATGACTATGTAGATTCTTGGATTTGGATGATCGCGAATATTTCGTGGAACGAAGAGAATATCGAGGATAATATTATATGATTTTTACTCGACTCCCCAAATGCCCAAAACCAGGGTTGATTGCCATGTCTTGGTAGTTGAGAGGTTTGTTTTCCGATAGCTTGTGATCATTGATTTAGAGGACCTTGGTGAGCCAAAGGGCCTAGCATTGTTTATAAGGATTAGCGTAGTATCTGATGATTTTACTTCTTGATTTAATCTCCATGATGGAGGAAAGACTCTTGCTAGATTGATCTGGTGGATGGACCGACTTGATGATTGGAGCTGTAGGCTCCCATATATGCTTGAGATGCTATTATAGTAGAGATTCTGATCTTGCACTTGATCCGATATCCATGCCACGATGTGGGCAGATGATTTCATGTGACAGACAGATTTGTCCTTATTTCTGACATGACTACTTATATCCGTGCTATAAGTCCAGCTTACCCTTTGAGGTACTGGTCCCGATTTTACACTACGGTGCTCCTTGTCTACTGGCACTTTGAGGTGCTACTTCCATGATTATATGGCATTGCGATACCATCCTGATATTCTAGCTATATTATATGATTACCTTCACAGGTACCTTGGTAGTTGGCTTTTAGTCTTAGCATGGTCAGGATTGCTTGCTTGCTTGTTGCATAACACTTAGGATGGATCACAACTGGGACTATAGGTACTGAGGTTGATTCTCACTTAGCATTTTCGTACTGAGGTACGACATCTAGGAGGATGATCATATGACCACGACATATGATTTTGGATAAATGTATGGATAATCTAGGCAACTTAAACAGGTAGAAGCATTGGAAGGGAACAGAATCTCGAGATCGTGCAGTACTAGCCGCTTCCCAGACATCTAGTCATGGAGTGCAGGCTGGCCGCTATGGTTATTGTTACCGTCCGCATTAGGGGATGGCAGTATCCGGCTACTTTACTTACCATATACATGTCATGCTCGGCACGATGGCCTTACGAGGGACCGGTGGTGACATGCAAAGCCCGGTGGTCTTACGAGGGACCGATGCTCATCTAGTCTTGATATACATAGCCCCGTTAGCTTGCTAGATCGGCACGATATGAGGATTCCTATATTGCATTGTTGGGGTAACCCAACCACCACCTAGACAGCCGTAGGCATTTTAGTGGCCCCTTATTCATATAATTGTTTGGCTTGTTGCTTGCTAAGCTGGCTGGCTCGTAATGCTGCCCCGACACGAAAATTTATTCCCTTGTTCTTGTTTGATATAGGGGTGGATTACGGTTCCGATGACAGATTACGAGTCCCGGTTGGCCATGCAGGTGTTATTGGATGTTAGGGAGATTGTGATGATTGTTGGTTATTTAGCTGTATTAGTTGTGGATTGTTATCGTGCGTTGGTACCGCACGATCCTTACCCTCTTTTACTGTTCATTTATGCTATCATGCTTCATATTTTATCCTGCTGTCTTTTCTTTGCCCGTCCTTGAGCCTTCCTTTCTGGTACTTGCTACGGTTGGCCTGACCTGTAACGCCCCAGTCCCAAAATATGTAGGACTAGAAACGCAGACATGCCAGCCGTATAATAAATATACGTAAGCTGCAAAATGCAGTAGAACCATGACTAATCTTATCCACACAAAATAAACGAATAAAAGATATCATATAATGATAATGAATTGTCTTAATACAATATGTTGGGTGGAGACACATCCACTACCAACCAAATAAAAGAAAAGAAGTACATGATATATAAAATGATTTGACGAAGGTAGCAAGATAGATCCAAGGCACGTCATCTTCGAATAAATGGAGAAGACCACGACCTCGGCTAGAATACCTGCAGAAGACACAAACACACACCTGGGAAGATAACCAGGTCCTCAAAGGGACATAACAAGACACATAATATCATGCCAATATAACTGAATATAAATTGCTCAAATAAATAAGTTAATAGAATTATAACATGGTCTAATATACACCATTGAACTAGCGTACCATCCCCCAACTAAACAAGGACAGGAGATGGTAAACTAATTCACGATGACTTATCTTTCCATGCTATGAATCCAATATGGTATCCGGACCCCAACAAGGTTCAATACCTTCTTATTGGAGTAGTAAGCCACACCTACAACCAAACAAGGACAAGATGTGACAAACTAATCCGCGACAAGTTATTGTTCCAAGCCACGATCAGATACAAGTATCCAAACCAAAAGTACTCATACCTAACGGATAAGGTAGCCTAACCAGTCTAAGTGTATAAAGTTTTAAGAACATCCTCCAACGCATGGGCCCTGGCTAAAATAGGATCGACATAGTCCCCCCTTGGGGCACCAAAGGCCCAATTAATAAGAGCCTAACGTTCCACAGAACGTCAGTGACCGTCAGTAATCATGGGTAATCTCACCCGCGTCTCCGACGGAGCTCACGGGTCCCAAAAGGGAAAGTGCATAGTAGCCCATACGCTAAGGTATTGTCCTTCCCGCCCAATGCCTACTATGTTGTATCCACAACACAAAACCTCTATTAACCGCTAAGTCAAACAAAGCATGTAATTCTATTAGCGGTTAATCCTATCGTACGGCTTGTACGTACTGGTGGCCAGCCAATCACCTATGTCCGTGTTCTACATACGACACACAATTTTGTGGTATGAAGTGTCAAGGCCAAATGAATGCAACACACAAGGTGGTCCCTTAAATCTAGGTTTAATGTGTAAGAAAAATAATACATAGCAGGAAATATAACTGAACAGTAAGTTCTAATAGGTTATGCCATGTATCACAGTTTATTATGCATAAAAAATAATAAATAATACATAAAATATGAGCTAAATAAATAAACAGTAAATGACAAGGTGTCTTGCCTGGTAGGACGCCTGGTGTGCCGCGATGATCAAGGTGACATGAACTGCGACTTCGGTGTAACAACTATGCAAGATGACATCGGATAATGGCACAGATGGTTCCATCGGGTCCAAGACGGTCGAATTTGTTAGGGTGGACATAAGGTAGTATAGAATTGGCGAAGGAATGACTTGGTCATGGACAAAAAAAATATCTAAAGAAATGGGTTAAATAATATATATGTTTTTATAAAACTTTTCTTAGTACTTGAAAATAGTTTTATTTAGTAAAATAATTAAATTAATTACTTAAAAATCCAAAAAACTTTTTAGGGAGAAAAACTCTAAGTTTGTTGAAAAATAGAATTGGTAGAAAACTATTTTTTTTTTTTACTAGTCAAAATACTTTTTAGATAGATATTAAAATTCTAAGAAATCATTTTAGGCTCAAAATAATTTTGGTCTAGTTCAAAACTATATTTTAATAATATAATAAATATTTAAGGGATTCTAAATCCAAATTTTAAAAGTAGATGTGGGCCCAAAGCCCAATATAATATTATAATTAAATTTTCAAAAATATTAATATATATGTGTTATACTTAATAAAAACAACAAAAATAGTACTATAGTAAAAGTATTAATATTGCATATATATATACTGTATTCCAAAGTATAGTACGAAATACTAATATATATAACATATGTATATATAATAGATTAGGTGATGATGATAATAATATTAATAGGTATAAGAAACATATGGGGACGGTGGAGCTCGGAGTGGGGTCGTCGACGCGAGATGCGTCGGCGCCGGTGGTGCTTTTCGATAACGAAAGGGGAGTGGCGGCTGCGTGCAGCGGCTACGACGGAGTGGCGTGCTCGCCGCGAGGTCAAGGCGGACGAAGGCGCGCGGGGGCTGTTCGTACGGCGCTAGGGTGCAGCCATGTCTTGGAGGCGGAGGCACTGGAGGCGGCGCTCGTGGCACTTCAGACCGCAGCGGAGGGGCGCAACACCGGATCAGTCAGGTTGTTGCAATAAGTGCGGTGGCACGCTCAGATCTGGGAAAGATCGACAGCGCTCCGCTCAGCAGGTGGTCGTGGAGATCGACGTTCGACGGCGAGGTATGTGGTGTTCTTGTATTTGGTGGTCGAACGACGGTGGGGTTGATGATGCTAGTTTGGTTGGGAACCGATGGGGACAGGCTGGGACAGTGCGGTAGAGTCGTCGGTGACTGACTGGCTACAGCATTGGGGTCAGTTTTGGTGGTGACGGGTCTACCATGGTGGCGATGGTGAATAAGGTGGTGGTCGAAGATGCGTCTGTGACGGCAGGGGTGTTTAGAAGATGGGGAGGTTGGTTTTTTTGTGATTGGTGGTGGTGTCAGTAGGCGGAGGTCTGATGGTTGGAACGGAGTTGGGAGGCAGCTCTGGTGGCGGTGGTCTCGGTGGCGTCATCTGTGGGAATAGGTGCTGTGGAGATACGAATTTGTGGGGCGACGGTGAGGGGTTTCAATGGAAAGGAGGAGGTGGTAGCCGGGCGTGGGCCGAAGTTTGGCAGGGGTGCTGGTTGGGAGTCGAGGCGGAGGTGGCTGACGCGAGTGGGGATGGGGTTCAGACTAGGGATTAGATGGTGTCGAGGGTGTCCGATACGAAGGTGGTGAATTTGTATATGTAACACCGAAGTATAGTGGAGGGAAGAGGCACGGGCACGGGCACGGACACGATGCACAGGTTTTATTTGTGGCAAAATTTGGATTGTGGAACTGTGGTGAACAGGACAGAGCTTCCCTTTATATAGGGTTGAGGAGCATTCGGTAGATAAGGTTAGGATTTATTTTAAACCCAAAATAGATAATTCGCTACTTAATTTAAATCAAATTTAAATCGATTCAATCAATAATAATCCAAATCCAATTCTACTTTAAATCTAGATAATCTAAAATTAAATATAAATTCAATCTTTAAATTTAAAATATTTAAATCAATTCCATAAAATCTAATCAAAGATTTAAATTACCACAAAAAATTTAAAATATATTTTCTAAAAATACTTATAATAATAATTTCAAAATTACATTATTATTTAAAAATAAACTAATAAAATAATTACGTAATATATATGTATGCACAAATAATATTTACATAAATAAACTTTTCTAATATACCATTTTATCAGAATAATATTTATTATTATAACTGTATAAATGAAAGGCTTTCTTAGAAAATTTTGGTACGATAGCAAAAATAGTTATTATATATATATTATTCTGAAACTATAAAAATAGAAAAATATTTTTATAAAAATATGTACACTCGCACATATTCGCACTCGTCGAGCAATTACAAAAACAAAATTTCGTGCGCAATGTACAAATACAAAATTAAAAATTAGTACCAAATTTATTTTAAAAAAATAGTAGAAATTTAGGAGTTTTACATCCTACCCAACCTAAAAGAATTTCGTCCTCGAAATTAAGAATTTGTAGGGGGTGAGAAGGCACAAGGGGGTATTGTTGAGGAACAATCACTCACAACGTTCAACAAAACATGCATTAGAAAATTGCAATTTCAATAATGGCGAGGATAATCATGGGTTAGCATAAGAAGGAAAATGAGTAAAGGTTAAGGTTAAAACAAGATAACAGGCAATAAAAAATAATATGGTAACAGGAGAAAATAAATTAGAGACCTTAAAGTTATGGTTTCTTGAGGGTAGGTTGAGGGCACGATTAAGAGAACAAATTAGATTCACTCCTAAATTAAGCGATTATAAGGTCATGATAGGGCCGAGAAAAGGATGAGTAGTTTAGGATGAAGATATAGCAATATCGAGTGATAATGGTCCTAATCGATAGGAAGGCAAGAGGAAGTTCTAGTACAACGCCTTCGTCCTTCTAAATAGGTGAAGGCGAAAGCAATAGGGAGTTCAATAGACGATATTATCGAATACAATACTTAGTGCAAAGACGACCGAATAATTCTAAAACAATTGTCAAGGTAGTCGTGGATGGGACTGCAAAGGCCAAGTTTAATTATGTTCCATCCACGTAGAATAATAGATAAAAGTGAACCAAAATGCACTTGGTTGATCAGACCATCATGCACCGGTTCTGAATTGACAATATGTTAGTGAGTGGCAGCTCAATAGCATATGCCTTGATCAAGTTCGATAAAGAATTAGCTTGCAAATACTAGGCTATATTAGCATCATTAATCAAGGTAGTAAAAACATAGGCACATGAGGTTTTAGGTTGAAAAGAAAGCAGAATTAGTTCAATTCCTTAAGTCTTTAAGTCATATCCTGTGTTGGTCTCCATACAATCGTCCTACAGTCTTCTTGTCCAAGTCCTTGGTTGGCTAGATGGGTTAGGATCCTCTAAATTCTAGAACCTAATTGAACTTACTAATATAGGTCACAAGGACAAAAGAGATTGCTAGGTCACAAGGAATTCTACCCAATCTTAAAAGAATTAAACTAATGGTGTTTTGGGACAAAAGAAACATATCCAACTAGTAGGGGTCACCTGTCTAGCCTCTAGCAAATACGAAGGGAAGATAAGAATTATGATAGAAGGAATCAAGCAAGATATAGTCGATAAGTCGAGCGATATTTCGAATATGGAATCGAGGGAAGAGATCAAGTATGTGGATGAGATCCTAGACTCTAATCCTATACGCATGCTTGCTTGGTACGATAAAATAATCAAACAATTTATCTTGACCTGCATGGGCCACCACAAAAATATGTAACGCCCCAGTCCC
The DNA here is from genome assembly GCA_029216955.1 of Iris pallida. NCBI lineage: Eukaryota > Viridiplantae > Streptophyta > Magnoliopsida > Asparagales > Iridaceae > Iris > Iris pallida. The sequence continues at coordinate 6,457,937 of JANAVB010033220.1, forward strand.
AAAATACGTAGGACTAGGAACGTGACATGTCAGCCGTATAATAAATATACGCAAGCTGTAAAATGCAGTAGAACCATGCATGACTAATCTCATCCACACAAAATAAACGAATAAAAGATATCATATAATGATAATAAATTGTCTTAATACAATATGTTGGATGGAGACACATCCACTACCAACCAAATAAAAGGAAACAAGTACATGATATATAAAATAATTTGACGAAGGTAGCAAGATAGATCCAAGGTACGTTATCTTCGAATAAATGGAGAAGACCACGACCTCGGCTAGAATACCTGCAGAAGACACGAACACACACCTGGGAAGATAACCAGGTCCTCAGAGGGACGTAACATGACACATAATATCATGCCAATATAACTGAATATAAATTGCTCAAATAAATAAGTTAATTGAATTATAACATGGTCCAATACACACCATTGAACTAGCGTACTATCCCTCCAACCAAACAAGGATAGGAGATGGTAAACTAATTCACGATGACGTATCTTTCCATGATATGAATCCAATATTGTATCCGGACCCCAACAAGGTTCAATACCTTCTCATCGGAGTAGTAAGCCACACCTACAACCAAGCAAGGACAAGATATGGCGAACTAACCCGTGACAAGTTATTGTTCTAAGCCGCGATCAGATACAAGTACCCAAACCAAAAGTACTCATACCTAACGGAAAAGGTAGCCTAACCAGTCTAAGTGTATAAAGTTTTAAGAACATCCTCCAACGCATGGGCCCTGGCTAAAATAGGATCGGCATAGTCCTCCCTTGGGGCACCAGAGGCCCAATTAATAAGAGCATAACATTCCACAGAATGTCAGTGGCCGTCAGTAATCATGGGTATCTCACCCGCGTCTCCGGCGGAGCTCACGGGTCACAAAAGGGAAAGTGCATAGTAGCCCATACGCTAAGGTATTGTCCTCCCAGCCTAATGTCTACTATGTTGTATCCACAACACAAAACCTCTATTAACCGCTAAGTCAAACTAAGCATACAATTCTATTAGCGGTTAATCCTATCGCACGACTTGTACGTACTGGTGGCCAGTCAATCACGCACGTCCGTGTTCTACATGCGACACACAACTTCGTGGTATGACATGTCAATGACAAATGAATGAAACACATAAGGTGGTCCCTTAAATCAAGGTTTAATGTGTGAGAAAAATAATACATAGCAGGAAATATAACTGAACAGTAAGTTCTAACAGGTTATGCCATGTATCATAGTTTATTTTGTATAAAAAATAATGAATAATGCATGAAATATGAGCTAAAAAATAAATAGTAAATGGTAAGATATCTTGCCTGGTAGGATGCCTAGTGTGCCGCGATGATCAAGGTGGCACGAACTACGACTTCGGTGTAACAACTATGCAAGGTGACCTCGGATAATGGCACGGATGGTTCCATCGGGTCCAGGACGGTCGAATTAGTTAGGGTGGACATAAGGTAGTATAGAATTGGCGAAGGAATGACTTGGTCATGGACAAAAAATATCTAAAGAAATGGGTTAAATAATATATATGTTTTTATAAAACTTTTCTTAATACTTGAAAATAGTTTTATTTAGTAAAATAATTAAATTAATTACTTGAAAATCCAAAAATCTTTTTAGGGAGAAAAACTCTAAGTTTGTTGAAAAATAGAATTGGTAGAAAACTATTTTTTTTACTAGTCAAAATACTTTTTAGATAGATATTAAAATTCTAAGAAATCTTTTTAGGCACAAAACAATTTTGGTCTAGATCAAAACTATATTTTAATAATATAATAAATATTTAAGGGATTCTAAACCCAAATTTTAAAAATAGATGTGGGCCCAAAGCCCAATATAATATTACAATTAAATTTTCAAAAATATTAATATATATGTGTTATACTTAATAAAAACAACAAAATAGTACAATAGTAACAGTATTAATATTGTATATATATATACTGTATTCCAAAATATAGTACGAAATACTAATATATATAACATATGTATACATAATAGTTTAGGTGATGATGATAATAATATTAATAGGTATAAGAAACATATGGGGTATATTAAGACCAACCATTACTTAACAATCAAAATACAAACTAAAAATAATAATAAAATAATAAGAACCCAAATGTTACGTTGGAGGGCTGTTTCCGTCCTTGGGAATAGACAACAAATGGGTCTCATCATAGAAAGGGGAGAGAGCAGTAAATGAGAGGGGTGGTGACCGATGGAGAGGGAGTAAAGAGCTGAGCGCGGGGAGATGGATCGAGAAGGGGGTGAGGATCGGAGAGGGGGTCTCACGCGTGGGGTAACGGTGGAGCTCAGAGTGGGGTCGTCGACGCGAGATGCGTCGACGCCGGTGGTGCTTTTCGACAACGGAAGGGAAGTGGCGACTGCGTGCAGCGGCTACGGCGGAGTGGCACGCTCGCCGCGAGGTCAAGGCGGACGTAGGCTCGCAGGGGCTATTTGTACGGCGCTAGGGTGCAGCCATGTCTTGCAGGCGAAGGCGCTGGGAGGCGGCGCTCACGGCGCTTCAGACCGCGACGGAGGGGCGCAACGCCGGATCGGTCAGGCGGTCGAGGCAAGTGCGGTGGCGCGCTCAGATCTAGAGGAGATCGACAGCGCTCCACTCAGCAGGTGGTCATGGAGATCGGCGTTCGACGGTGAGGTATGTGGTGTTCTTGTATTTGGTGGTCATTGTAGTGTGGTGGCGGTTGAGGCCGCTGGCCGGAACGGCGGTGGGGTTGATGATGCTAGTTTGGTTGGAAACCGGTGGGGACAGGCTGGAACAGTGCGGCAGAGTCGTCGGTGACTGACTGGCTACGACTTTGGGGTCGATTTTGGTGGTGACGGGTCTTCTATGGTGGCGGTGGTGAATAAGGTGGTGGTCGGAGATGCGTCTGTGACAGCAGGGGTGTTTAGACATTGGGGAGGTTGGTTTTTTTGTGATTGGTGGTGGTGTCGGTAGGCGGAGGTCTGACGGTTGGGATGGAGTTGTGAGCCAGCTCTGGTGGCGGTGGTCTCGGTGGCGTCGTCGATGGGAATAGGTGCTGTGGAGACACAAATTTGTGGGGCGACGGTACGAGGTTTCAATGGAAAGGAGGAGGTGGTAGCCGGGCGTGGGCCGAAGTTTGGTAGGGGTGCTGGTTGGGAGTTAAAGCGGAGGCAGCTGACGCGAGTGGGAACGGGTTTAGACTAAGGATTAGATGGTGTCGGGGGTATCCGACACGAAGGTGGTGAATTTGTATATGTAACACCGAAGTATAGTGGAGGGAAGAGGCACGGACACGGACACGGACACGATGCACAGGTTTTGTTTGTGGAAAATTTAGATTGTGGAACTGTGGTGAACAGGACAGAGCTCCCCTTTATATAGGGTTGAGGAGCATTAGGTAGATAAGGTTAGGATTTATTTTAAACCCAAAATAGATAATTCGCTACTTAATTTAAATCAAATTTAAATCGATTCAATCAATAATAATCCAAATCCAATTCTACTTTAAATCCAGATAATCTAAAATTAAATATAAATTCTATCTTTAAATTTAAACTATTTAAATCAATTCCATAAAATCTAATCAAAGATTTAAATTGCCACAAAAATTTAAAAATATATTTTCTAAAAATACTTATAATAATAATTTCAAAAATTACATTATTATTTAAAAAATAAACTAATAAAATAATTACGTAATATATATGTATGCACAAATAATATTTACATAAATATACTTATCTAATATACCATTTTATCAGAATAACATTTATTATTATAATTGTATAAATGAAAGGCTTTCTTAGAAAATTTTGGTACGATAGCAAAAATAGTTATTATATATATTATTCTAAAACTATAAAAATAGAAAAATATTTTTCTTAAAATATGTACGCTCGCACATATTCGCACTCGTCGAGCAATTACAAAAACAAAATTTCGCGCGTGACGTACAAATACAAAATTAAAAATCAGTACCAAATTTATTTTAAAAAATAATAAAAATTTAGGGGTTTTACATGACCAACCCTGGATTGTTCCTAGATTGCCTGTGACCGACCCTATGGATCTTCCAGACTTGACTTAGGGGATGTGCTTCAGTTCCCGACCATGCTTGGAACTGTGGGAAGGTATATTCGTCTACATTATTATCCAGTACTGTAGATTTCCTGATTATCATATGAGTACTTTCCGCTGTCCATGTGATTCTCTCTCTAATAGTTATTTTCTTGTTATAGCCTGTGGATATGAGATCAGATTTAGGCCATAGATACTTGCATGCTAGGATACCCAGCAAGATTGACAGCCGTTATCACCGTATATCGTCTTCGTACCCTATACGGTGTAGCTGGCCGACGTCCGTTCCCATAAGTACTGGGGCATGACAACTAGGTGGTCACATGTTTGTTTATTTTCTACTAGAAATCTTGTATTTTCTCGTCTTCTGGCCCAAATTATTAAACTTAGATCTCAATTTCCTGATAACTCGATTAAGTCAACTAGACTTGATAATGCTGCAGAATTTACATCACAAGTTTTTGATGATTATTTTACATCATTAGGGATTAAGGTAGAGCATTATATTTTCCATGTGCACACACAAAATGGGTTAGCTGAGTCATTTATTAAATATTTCCAACTTATAGCTAGACCTCTACTAATGCAATCTAGTTTGCCAATTGAGTCTTGGGGACATATTATTTTACATGCTGCATCTCTAGTTAAGTTTAGACCGACTGCTTACCATATTTTTTCACCCATACAACTTATTAGTGGTAGACAACCCAATATTTCACATTTAAGAAAGTTTGGATGTGCAGTATATGTCCCGATTCTACCTTCCAAAAAAACTAAGATGGGTCCCCAACGACGTTTGGAAATATACATTGGTTTTGAATCTTCTTCCATAATAAGGTATTTAGAACCAATGACTGGTGATGTATTTACTGTAAGATTTAAAGATTGCTAATTTGACGAGAGCTTTTTCCCACCGTTAGAAGGAGGTAAGCAATAATTTGTTTATATAGAACAATCCATTGCTAATGAATGACATGAATTAACATGGAATACGCCTACTCTTCTCATTAAGATCCAAGAACTCCACAATATGATTATGAGACATGGAGAATGATACATTTGCAAGAAATTGCAAATCAATTACCTGATGCATTTAATGATGCCACAAAGGTAACTAGATCCCATATGCCATCCAGAATCAATGTTCATGTTGGACAAAATCTAAACAAGGCGGCAAATAAATCTAGTACTACACGTTAAAAGCATGGTAGACCTACAGGTTCCAAGGATAGTGCTCCTAGAAAGAGGAGAGTTAATAAAATATCTTGTCCAGATAAAAGTCCAATAGTTGTTGGAGCTCCAAAAATAAATAATAAAGATATGTACATTTTAAATTCACTGAAATGCCTATGGATGCCTCTAGAGAGGCACATGTACTTGAAAATAAAGAGATCTCGATATTCCATGCATGTTCAGGTAAATTATGGAATAGAAAAGCACTTGTCATCGATGACATATTTAGCTATGCCGTAGATACTGAAATATCAAAGGACAATGATGAATGCGAAAATGAACCACGTAGTATAAATGAATGTCGACAAAGAAAAGATTGGCCAATGTAGAAAGATGTTATTCAAGCAGAATTAAAATCTTTAGAAAAACGTGGTGTATTTGGACCTATAGTAGAAACACCAAAGGGAATAAAACCCTGTTGGTTTTAAATGGATGTTCATGAGAAAACGAAATAAGAGAAACAAAGTTGAAGATATGAAGCCCAACTTTTAGCACAAGATTTCTTTTAAAGACCTGGAATTGACTATGTTGGGACATACTCTCCAGTTATGGATGTTATTACTTTAGATATCTAATTAGTCTCGCAGTTTCTGAAAATCTTGATATGAGACTTATGGATGTTGTAACTGTATATTTGTATGGAAACTTAGATATTGACATCTATATAAAAATTCTAGAAGAATTTACAACGCCAGAGACTAAGTCAAAGGGCATGTATTCAATTAAACTTAGACAAGCATTATATGGATTTAAAAAAAAAAAAAACTTAGACAAGCATTATATGGATTTAAACAATCCGAAAGAATGTGGTATAATCGTCTTAGTATATATTTGACTAAGGAAGGATATAAAATAGTCAAATTTGCACATGTGTCTTCATTAAGAAATCCGGGAATGAATTTTCTATAGTAACAATATATGTAGATGATATAAACCTGATCGAGTCTCCTACAAAATTGGAGAAAACTGTAAACTATTTGAAAAAGAAATTTAAAATGAAAGACTTGGAAAAGATAAAGCTTTGTCTCGATTTGCAAATAGAATGAAGTTCTAGTAGAATATTAGTACATCAATCTCGATATATCGAAAAGATTTTGAAACGATTCAGAATGGACAAAATACATCCACTTAGTACAACTATGGTTGTACAGAGTTTGGATTTGGATAAAGATCCATTTCCACCAAAGGGAGAAGATGAAAAAGTTCTTGGTCCTGAAGTACCGTATTTAAGTGCTATTGGAGCACTACTATATATAGCACAATGCACAAGACCATATATTGCTTTTTCTATTAATTTATTATCTAGATATAGTTCTGCACCTACAGTTAGACATTGGAATGGAGTTAAACACATAATGAGATATCTTCGTGGAACAACTGACATGAGATTATTTTATTACTGTAATTCCACTAATAACTCTCATCTAGTTGGTTATGCAGATTCTGGTTATCTTTCTGACCCTCATAAGGGTTATTTCCAAATAGGTTATGTGTTTATTAATAATCATGCAGCTATATCTTGGCGATCAACAAAGCAAGGTTAAGTAGCAACTTCCTCTAACCATGCAGAATTAATTGCATTACATGAAGCAACAAGAGAAAGTGTATGGTTGCGATTGATCATTCATTATGTAAGAGTAAATTGTCAACTACCCACAGTTACAGATGAGCCTACAATAATATTCGAAGACAATGCAGCTTGCATTGTGCAAGTACGAGAGGGATTCATCAAAGGAGATCGAACGAAGCACCTTCCACCAAAATTATTTTACGCACATGAGCTCCAAAGGACGAAAGTGATCGAAGTTAAGCAAGTAAGATCAAATGAAAACTTAGCCGATTTGTTCACCAAGGCACTTCCAAAGTCCGTATTTCAAAAGTTGGTACACAGAATATGTATGCGACGAATTAATCATCAGACAAACTAGCTGTTTCAGATCAATTTTATCGAGTGGGAATATGACATGTAAAGAATATTTTTGAGTATTGCGTGTTATACTCTTTTTCCTTAACTAAGATTTTTTCCACTGAGTTTTTATCTTAGTAAGATTTTAATGAGGCAACAAATGCACATACAACACCAACTAATTAATGGTGTATATCCAAGGGAGAGTATTGTAAATATGGATAAATCACCATAATTATTTGGTGTCTATAACCTATGCCTTTTGGTTATCCATAACCGATGGTTTTTGACATTCTTCTTTCAATTGTCATCATGGTATTAATCTCAATTGTAAGCCTATATAAGAGGCTCTTATCAAGTTGATTTGGATATGTGAATGAAGAAATAATTCCCTCTATTTTTCTCTATATCTTTCTTTTACAATACCTTTCAACAGTTTTTATCAAGCTATATTTATTAATGGAAACCTATTCTCTCAAAATGATTTCTTAGGCTATCTCCAATGGGAATTATAAAATTGAGTTTCTACCTACTTGCCATCATAGCCGAACTTTATATGAGGCACATGATGCGGGTGCCTCAGGTCCAAAATTTTACAGGACACCAAATTTTTATATATACTACTTAATTATGTAAGTCCAATTAGAACAAAGGTCCAATAGACTCATTCTAAATCTTTAGTCTGAATATTTTTTTGTTATAGGATATTTAAATGTTATATACTAGAACACCAAAAGATAAGTCGATTAGTCGGAATAAAGAAACAAATTGGTGCAGTCGTTGTTAAAACTAAATCATCTCCCATTTCGTCCTCTAACAGTCTAACGCTCCCAATCTCCTTCTACCCTTTCGTCATTGCTTATCTCCTTTACTCGTCCGTCCTTGCCAATATCCTCTCTCTCTCCCTCTCGGTCCTCTTGTAGGTAATTGAACAAGTTATAATAATTATTATTATTGTATGAACTGCCCCAAACATTGTAGCTTTTATTTATTATTTGTCTGGAACATCAAATTTATTTTTTTGCTTTGAATATCTTCAATTTTATTAGTATTTCATTATGACATATATTATTTGAATATTATATTTTGTTGTTTTACTTCTTGAATTTTGTGTTGATAATACTATTGTATCGTCGTCTATAAAATAAATTATATGAGCATTAAGCTATGGGGCACCACTTTTAGAGTTTGTCTCAAGTCTCAAATTTAAAGTCCCATACTGAATTCTACTATAAGAAAATTTCTATCCAAATTTATAGAGTTCCTACATAGAAATTGTAAAAAAAAAAACTTTATAATTGTTCTCAATTTCTATCCTATATGGCACTGCCTAATATTAAGATGAAGAATTTTATGATTTAGTTTGAAAGTAGTACCCAATATTATGAGAGTTCCTAAATGTAGAAACCTTCATCGAAATTCTCCATCCTTCATTAGCGACACACGTAGAATGAAAATTGGAATAGAAATCATTGTTGGGAGAAGCTTTTTTTGTTAATATATGATTAGATTTAGGATCAATTCAAGTCTATCTTTACTTCTCATATTCGGCTACAGATTCCTTCTGCTATATATATATATATATATATATATATATATATATATATATATATATATATATATATATATATATATATATATATATATATATATATATATATATTATTTTTTTGAGTCAAAAATAAACCAAGCATGAAAGTACCACTACAATATCCTCAATAACTTAAAAAGATAATTTAAAGTAGTATGACGAGAAGCAAGTACTAGCAAACATCTCTTAACTAAAAAACGAAAACAGATGGGTATGGATCATTTCTCCATATATATATATATATATATATATATATATATATATATATATATATATATATATATATATATATATATATATAATTTTTTTGAGTCAAAAATAAACCAAGCATGAAAGTCAAAATTCCTTCTGCTATACGGGTATGGATCATTTCTCCATATATATATATATATATATATATATATATATATATATATATATATATTTTTTTTTTTCTTTTTTTTTTTTTTTTCTATATATATATATATATATATATATATATATATATATATATATATATATATATATATATATATATATATATATATATATATATATATTATATATATATATTATTTTTTTGAGTCAAAAATAAACCAAGCATGAAAGTACCACTACAATATCCTCAATAACTTAAAAAGATAATTTAAAGCAGTATGACGAGAAGCAAGTACTAGCAAACATCTCTTAACTAAAAAAACGAAAACAAACTGAAACCATTGGCTATCCCAAAATAATCCAAACTTAGTTTCATGTCTAAAGAAAACTAATATTCTATTATTCTAAATCCCGTCGTTCAGTGAGAGTGAAGCCAGCTGATCAGTAGGTGTCCCAGGCTGCTGCGCGACATTCCTAAGGACATCCATAGCCTCGGCCACTTTCGCCTTCAGAGCTTCTGGGGACTCCAGCAGATGCAATACTTCAGTCTGATCCATCTCCAGAAGCATACCAGTCACTTTGGCCGCAGATTCATGCTCCAGCTGGTCCACAAGTGGGTAGAGGCTCTCTCCAAGCATCGTCCTCTGCTGCTCAGGGCTTGCATTGGCCAGGGCTGAAGCCAAAGCTCCAATAGGAATTGGCTGCGATATGCCAGCATCCCTCATGGGCATGCCTCCTATGTCGTAAGGGACAGAGAGCATTCCTCCTGCTACACCAGGCATTGGAACATCAGGCATGTTGCGCCCAGGAGGATAGCGATAGATACGACCACCTCTCGGAAGCATCTGCTGCTGAATCATCGACACAGGGTGCTGTGGCTGTTGGACAGGCCCACCACCAGGACGTCTCCCCCTGGCCTTTGGGGTTGCTGACCATGCTGGACCATTGGAACGAAGAAATTGGGCATAGGAGCACCCCCAGGTCTCATCCTAGGAACAAATTGCTGCTGGTAGCCAAATCCAGTCTGTTGAGGAATGAGTACAGGAGGGGCTTGACCATAAAATAGGTGTTGTCCAAGCCCAGGAGCACCGGGTGGATACATTTGCATGTGAGGAGCAACATTAGGAGGCATCGCTACTGGACGCATTTGGAAAAATTGAGCCTGTAACCTTACTCTTCTATCCTCTTTGCGTTAAGCAACTGCAACATAGAGAGGTTGCTGCCAATCATCTTCCCATTCATATCATTAAGAGCACGAGCCGCATCTTCAGGAGTAGAGAAAGCAACAAATCCAGATCCCCTGCTAATGCTATTTGGATCTCGCATAACCTTGCAAGATGTAATTGTACCAAATTCTGAGAACAGTTCTCTAAGTTTATCATCCCCAACTGTATCATCCAAGTTCTTTAAGTACAAGTTCACACCTTAAAATTTGTCAGCAACCTCCTTTACAGTCTGATCAAATTTACCCTTTAGTTCTACTTCCCTTTCAGACTTCTTCTGTGCTTTTCCAACGTACCACTCCTTATCATCAAACTTCTTCCCATTAAGCTTCTCTACAGCTCGAGAAGCATCTTCAGTCTTAACAAAATTAACAAACCCAAAGCACTTGGATTTTCCATCACCCTCCCTCATTACAACAACACTAGATATTTCTCCATATTGTCCAAAAACTTCTTCAAGTTGTTCTTTTGTTGTACTTTCTGAGAGGTTCTTAACGAACACATTACTAAATATAGACTTGTCTGCAGAATTGTCTCTCTCCTGCTTGCGGAGAAATGGCCCAAATAAACCTGTTTCCCATTCAGCAACATGCCATTTAACTTGCTTATGTCATTTTCTGCTGCCTTTTCTTGTTCAAATTGAACAAATCCATAACCTTTTGACTGGCCAGATTGATCAGTTGCAACCTTGCAAGAAAGAATGCCACCAAATGCAGAAAATGTATCATAAATCGCTTTGTTGTCTATACCCTTATCCAGATTCTTAATGAATATATTAGCTGCCCCACTTCTACGTGTGCTGGGGTCACGGTTTGAATACATTATTCTGATAGGCTTTCCGTTGAAAGGAGTATAGTTCAGCATATCCAATGCCCTCGTGGCATTGTACGGGCTGCTATAGTTAACATAGGCATAGCCGAGCGACGCGCGGGTGGTGATGTCGCGGCAGACCCTGACCGACACCACGGGACCCACCTGGTTGAAGACGTCGTAGAGCTGTGCGTCGGTCACGCTCGCATCCGGATCCCCGATGTACAGCGACATCGACGGGAACTGGTTCGCGCTGGCTCCGGCGGCGGCTCCCGCTGCCGTCCCCGGCTGTGCTCCGTTTGCTCCTCCGGCGATCTGGGCCTGGATCGGGACCTGCACCTGCGCCATCTCTCACAAAGTCGGTAACTTTTTTGATTTTGGAGGGATTTTTTGGGGGTAGGTCGGAGATCTGATAGAGAATCGGTGATTCTTGGGTCAAAATTTAGGGGGTTTGAAGGGATTTTTTGGATTTTTTTTTTTCTCGGGATTTGGAGAATTTGGGGATTTCTAGAGAGAGAAAGAGCGGGTTGTCGAGAGAGAGAGAAAGTTAGTGTTTGGGAGGGCAGCCCGAACTGCACCGCCTATATATATATATATATATATATATATATATATATATATATATATATTATATATATATATATATATATATATATATATATATATATATGTTGTAATTCATCTCATCATGGTGATTCTTCATTTTGTAACTCATGAGTGACCTTTTATTATGTAACTCCCAACCTCTCTCTTCCTATATAAAGAGAGTTTGGGAGGACAGTCCGAACTGCACCGCCTATATATATATATATTTTATATATATATATATATATATATATATATATATATATATATATATATATATATATATATATATATGTTGTAATTCATCTCATCATGACTAATTTTTGGTTAATAATTTTTCAAAGGCAACGCTCATTTTGAGCACGCACTAAATTGTCACCTATTTGCACAGTTCGCAAATAGCGTGAATTTCTTGAAAAATCTTATTTATTCTTACATTTGACGAAAATTTTACGAAGTCTCTCCGAATAGGCTCACCTACTTGGGTATGATGTCAGAAAGAACTTGGGGCTTGGTTCTTAAGAGGTCCTCGGTGACCCTCCTCCCTCATTTTTTCGCCTGGTCATATTCACGTAGAGCTACTGAAAGGGGTTGACCGAATATTATTTTTTGCTCAAATTGTATTTATAATTATGCATTTTTGCAAGAAATTTATTGACCTCTCTATATCGGCCCGTCGATCGATATAAGATAATTTTTAAACAAAAATCATTTTTTTCAAAACCGTTGTTTTTTTATTTACGATTGTTTGTTGTTGCTTATACAAACCAAATCCATATAAACCTGTCGTTTTATATGTTGACTGATCAAGATTTTTTTTCTCCTGTTGTAGAAAAATGTCGATCAAGATTGATTTTTCCATCCTTGAAGCCTCTGGCAAGAACTACTTGGACTGGACGCAAGACATCCAGAACCATCTAGATGCGCAGGGCCTCTTGGACGTCATCTATAACGAGGAAGAGCGTGAAGTGGAAGTCACTCGCTCAATGAACGCCAAAGCGATGATTCTATTCCGCAGGCATTTATCTGACGCCATGAAGGCGGAGTTCATTGAAATCTCCTCGCTGAAGACGCTATGGGACTCTCTGAAAGAGCGCTTCGACCACCAGAAGACCATATGGCTACCTGAAGCACGCCATGACTGGTTGAACCTGCGCTTTCAAGACTTCAAAAGTGTAACTGATTACAACAATGAAGTCTGCAGGATTCGATCACTTCTCCAATACTGCGGTGAGATATTAACCGACAGTGATCTATTGGAGAAAACATACACCACATTTCCTTCCACTGACAACTTGCTCCAGAAGCAATACCGTCAGTCTAAGTTCACCAAGTTTCCCGAGCTCATCACCCAGCTTTTACTAGACGAGAAGAACAGTCTCATTTTAATGAGAAACAATAATTCTCGTCCTGCTGGAACAAAGGCAATTCCAATGCCTGATGCAAATGCTCTCCGTGGACCAAATCTACGGTGGAAACGAGACAAGGGCCAGTCGTCCCAGCCAAGGAACAGAGGCGAGTTTAAGTCTCGCCATCCAAAGCGAGGTTCTAACAAGAACCAAGGACCTTTGACTCCTAGGCAGTCTCATGGTAAGAACCAACGGGCCAGTCGTCCCAAAGCGAGAGTGGAAGGCCAAGCGCCTACTCTCTGCTACAAATGTGGTGCTTATGGTCATATACAACGGACTTGCAGGACGACCCCCCAAGAAGTTAATAACTATCACAAGGGGTACCGGACCGAAGCAAATCTGGTCATCGAGTGCGAAAATCTAAATCTTGAGACCCCCGATTTTGTAGCAGAAATGGAAGAATAAATCTTCATTTTCTATCTATGTTTGATTTAAGTCATGAAACTTTTGATGGTTTGTATTTTCAATTTTCTCGATAAATTAAAGTTCTATTTCGAGCACTTTCCTCAAACGTGTGACAAACTTTAATTTTCTTTACTTATAGGCATGGACCACGGGGCAGTAGATTGTCTGGTTGATAGTGGAACGACTCACACTATCTTGAGAGATAAATCATACTTTATCTCCTATACGCCTAAAGTAACCTCAGTGACAACCATTTCGGGACCCTCAACCCTTGTTCAAGGTTTTGGCAAAGCCCATTTTTCGTTGTCCAATGGTACTCCCGTTGAAGTATCAGAGGCCTTATATTCTCCAAGGTCCAGTCGTACCTTACTGAGTTTTAAGGATATTCGAGAAAACGGATTTCATGTTGAAACTGCTCGAGAACATGGCTTCGAGTATCTTTTCATTACCTCCACTCAGTACGGCCAAAAGCGTATCTTGGAGAAGTTGAAATGTCTTTCAAGTGGTTTGTATCTCACTACGATACAACACATCGAGAGTAATCTCATCATTCGTCGAGCGCCAGTTGATGAGAGGACTTTTATGCTATGGCATGACCGGCTGGGTCATCCGGGTCAAAATACGATGCTTCGTACTATGAATGCATCACATGGGCATCCTCTTGGAGGAAAGAATTTCGTTATAAATCCGAAAAGCCTATGCCAAGCTTGCTCGATTGGGAAGACGAATCTCAAGCCACTCCATGTTAAACCTACGAGATTGGTTTCCCAATTCCTTGAGAGAATTCATGAAGATATTTGTGGACCAATCCAACCAACATGCGGACCATTTAAATACTTCATGGTTTTGGTTGATGCATCGACTAGATGGTCACACGTAGTGTTGTTGTCCACCCAAAATGCAGCGTTTCCTAAACTCCTCGCCCAGATCATTAAGTTAAGGGCTCACCATCCGGATTATCCGATAAAGTCTATTAGACTTGATAATGCCGCGGAGTTTACATCAAAGACTTTCGATGACTATTGCATAACTTTGGGAATAAATCTTGAACATCCTGTTGCGTATGTTCATACCCAAAATGGCCTAGCGGAAGCTTTTATAAAGCGACTGCAAGTGATAGCGAGGACCTTGGTTATGCGCACCAAACTCCCACTATCTGCATGGGGCCATGCAATTTTGCACGCTGCAAATTTGGTCCGTCTGAGGCCCATGGCCACCCAACCACTTTCCGCGTACCAGCTGGTTACTGGATGTGAGCCTGATATCTCATATTTACGCGTGTTTGGGTGCCTAGTCAATGTTCCAATTGAGCCGATAAGGCGTTCAAAATTTGGACCTCAGAAGCGACGGGGAATATATGTCGGTTATAACTCCCCGTCCATCATTCGCTATTTAGAGCCCTTGACAGGCGATCTCTTTACCGCGAGACACGCGGATTGTGACTTTGATGAGGCAATCTTCCCGTCGTTAGGGGGAGAAATGCATGCTAACGTTGATGAGAAACGACGTGAATTGGCGTGGCATGTGCCCGCTTTTGCTCATCATGATCCCCCCTCTGCACATAGTGATAAGGAAGTGCAGAGGATTCTAGGTCTGCAAGATATTGCAAATCAAATGCCAAACGCATTTAGCGACCTAGCAAAAGTCACGAGATCAATTATACCTGCTGCAAATGTGCCTGCAAGGATAGACGTCCCTGAGAGACGCCATGTTCCTGTGAAACATGTTGCTCCGGTCGAACCCGTCGAGCAAAGGACGCTGCCATCGGCCGTCCAGTCCGCCGCTATTCCCAAGAAGAAGGGAAGACCGGTTGGTTCCAAAGATGTTCTGCCCCGGAAGCGGAGAAATCTTGTTAAAAGCGTTTTGCCACATGAGATCATTAAGGATCACGGCGATGTATTAGAAGAGCGCGTTCCAGATGAAACGTCTATTCCTAATCATGCCGATAACCTCGAAATATCCATCGAGTATGCTAGCTTAGACGATATTTTGAAGCGAAACGAAACTGTCATCGATGATGTGTTCATATACTCAGTGGCCACTGACATTATGAACAATGATGACATGGAACCTCGTAGTATTGTCGAGTGTCAACGACGAACGGACTGGTCACAATGGAAACAAGCAATCCAGGCTGAACTAGACTCCTTAGCGAAAAGAAGCGTGTTTGGACCTGTTGCTCCAACACCACCCAATGTTAAACCAGTTGGTCACAAATGGGTTTTCCTAAGGAAGCATAATGAGAGAAATGAGATTGTGCGATACAAGGCTCGTCTTGTGGCGCAAGGCTTCTCACAACGCCCTGGAATTGATTACGATGAGACGTATTCTCCCGTAATGGACATCATAACGTTCCGCTACTTAATCAGTTTAGTAGTTTTCGAAAAACTGAATATGCAGCTCATGGATGTGGTCACAGCCTATCTCTACGGGGATCTAGACACAGAGATATATATGAAAGTCCCTGAAGGACTAAAGATGCCTGAATCAAGTAGTTCCCGACCACGGAACGCGTTCTCGATTAGACTGAGGCGTTCGCTATATGGATTGAAACAATCCGGGAGAATGTGGTATAACCGCCTAAGCGAATACTTGATTGGTTTGGGATACGTTAATAACGAACTTTGCCCATGCGTGTTCATAAAGAAATCCACTTCAGGATACGCAATCATCGCGGTCTATGTAGATGACATGAATCTCATAGGAACCGAAAAAGACTTGTCAGAAACTGCTGATATCCTGAATAGGGAATTCGAGATGAAGGATCTTGGGAAGACACGGTTTTGCCTCGGCCTGCAGATCGAGCACCGTAAAGATGGAATTCTTATCCATCAAGCAAACTACACCCAAAAGGTGTTGAGACGCTTTAGTCATTTTGACGTTAAGCCGTCCGCTACTCCCATGATCGTCCGCTCTCTAGACATTACTAAGGACCCATTCCATCCAAAGGAGGACGACGAAGAGATATTGAGTCCAGAGTGCTCTTATCTGGGTGCAATAGGTGCTTTATTGTACTTGGTCCAATGTACTAGATCGGACATCTCGTTTGCTGTGAATTGTCTAGCTCGACACAGCACCGCGCCAACACGCCGCCATTGGAATGGCATAAAAGACATTTTCCGCTACCTTAAGGGTACTACGGACTTGGGCTTGTTCTATCCCTACGTGGTTTTGAGTGAGTCCAACGCTCTTGGCACTCGAAGCAACGCGACCCTTGTTGGCTACGCCGATGCGGGATACTTATCTGATCCGCACAAGGGGCGTTCCCAATCTGGTTATGTCTTTACCATTGGGAATACGGCAATTTCTTGGAGGTCTCGCAAACAGACCTTAGTGGCTACTTCAACGAACCACTCTGAGCTAGTCGCGCTCTATGAGGCGACTAGAGAGTGTGTATGGCTTCGAGCTGTTATTGGCCATATTCGAAGTACATGTGATCTTCCATATGACCCAGATGAACTTGTTGTCATCTATGAGGACAATACCGTTGTTATTGATCAAGCGAAACATGGTTACATCAAAGGGGATGCTACCAAGCACATATCGCCCAAGTTGTTCTTTATACATGAACAACAAGCGCTTCAGAAGATTGAAGTGCAACACATTGGATCGGAAAATAACCGTGCAGACTTGTTCACCAAGTCACTGCCAAAACACTCGTTCCAGAAACATGTCAGAGCGATTGGACTTAGGAAGCTTTCAGAGCTAGCCTAAGTGAAACATGTTTCCTGCACCCTGTTGTGTGCATGTGAGGGGGAGCGCCCCAACAAGTGCCTCCCAACGTCCTGTTGTGCGTATATCCCGCACCCTGTTGAGTGCGAGTGAAAAGGGAAGCATCCTGATGTATGCTCGTGTACTCTTTTTCCCTTCGACCAAAGTTTTTCCCACTGGGTTTTCTTTGGCAAGGTTTTTAACGAGACACAGTTCAAATCCCTTATTCACTAAGGATTATTATAATCAGGGGGAGTATCCAGTTGTATACTTCTAAACAATCGTGTACTCTTTTGTCCTTCGATCAGCGATTTTTTCCACTGGGTTTTTTCTGACAAGGTTTTGACGAGGCACCTTTGCAATGGTTAGTTTACCCCCATCACACTGACCTGTGTGTACTCTTTTGTCCTTCGACCAAAGTTTTTTCCCACTGGGTTTTATTTGGCAAGGTTTTGACGAGGCACAAGTAGATGGTCAAAAATTGTAAGATACAAGCTACAGACAGACGAAGAAACTCAGAGGTGTTTACAAGCAGAATTTCTGGAGAGCCAAGGGGGAGTGTTGTAACTCATATGTCTCTACACATTCATCTTCTTGTAACCTACATGATCTTTGGCCCTTGATTTCTTCATAACCCCCAACCTCTCTCCCTATATAAAGAGAGGTTAGAATAGCTTGTAAATGTACACTTGTGTGGTTGATAATATACGAGAAAGCTTCGTCTCCGTGTGTTTGAGCTTTTGCCTTACGACAATATATATATATATATATATATATATATATATATATATATATATATATATATAGTTGTATGACTTTCATACCATCCTTTAATAAAATTAATATTGTTGATTTGTTTTATGGTATCAAAGCCTAGGGTTTTTCAATCCTAGGGTCATTCAGAGCTCTTTCAGATAATGAATATTGTTGATTATCTCATTCCCCTTTTCGTCTACTCCACCGCACTGTTCGAGCTCTTTACCACTGCTAAAGCGGAGATCTCCAGCCTCTTCCCCTCAAGTTTGGCCGTCGGAAGCTATCATACTCATTATCAGAATTTTTATTCTGATGTCTCGCCTATAGAAGCAACAATCAGAACCACTACCGCATCGATTTGCTCGTCTAGCATAGTAGGCCGTGACTAACCCACCACACACAACCTCTATTTTCGTAGTCATTCGGGAGGTCTCGTCATCTAAAATAGCACATGTCGAGTGTCTTCCTCTTCTTTACCAATAATCACCAGAAGGACCTTGTGGAATTAAGTTATTGGAAACGCTTTATCAGCCTTAAAATAATCCAGGGTTGCATTAACTCCAGCCAGTAAATGGTATTATTGGGCCATGATCCCTTTCTATTTTTCTTTGTCAGCTTTCATATGTCAACCTATTGCAAAAGAAGATTACGCCTTGCGTATTCCTTGATAACGCTGGGATCTTGCCCTGCATAAACATATATAAGCCACGTTGCTTGCTTAAAAAAATGTAGTTTTGAGATTTTGTTTCCTTATTCCACTTTCAAGAAGGCTCATGCTCCAACCTCTAGAACTTCTCCTCATCCTCTATGTACCTATTGCAGAAAGCCTTACCATTTTTGTAACTACCTAGATTTCAAATTTCTACACTTGAAAATTATGAATTAATTTTTGAAGTTATAAAATTCTTTTCCTAGATTTGAATTTCCATTTGAGAAGTCAATGTTATAATTTTTGGAATTTATAAAATCACTTTCAGATTTATTATTTCTAATCCCGATTATTACTATTTAATTAATTAATGTTATTTCAGAATTATTTTATTATTGTGAGCCTACCAAGCCTTAGGCTTGGATTGTGGGCCTAAGATTGGGTTAGAGAATGCCTAACTATTAGTTAGTTTAATTATTGGTAATTAGTTACATTACTGGATTAGTTAGTGGATTAGTTAGTGTTAATGGTTAGTTGGTTAGTAGTTTTGAATAATTGTCCTTAGATCTATTACAAATTACATGATTTAGCACCTTAGACTTGTGGAGCACACCACTCTCTTTCTATAGAATATTGTGACTTCTAAAAAAAAAAATTGTGACTTCCAATATTTTATTCATACAAAATTCATACTCACTCTCTATCTATCTTTCTCTCTCTTTCGATCAGCAGACTACTCTACCGCCGGACCGTCGCTCACCGTTCGTGCTACTCCGGCCATCGATAACCTGCCCCCTCTCTCCACCAGCTCTGCCTACACCCGAACCTAGCAAGTCCGGCCATCCTCTCCGGCCATCACCACCTCCATTACTGCTCCCACCTTTGGGACAACTCCATCGCCAACAATACCTGAACACTCCGGCCAACTTTGGCCAGCCCCAACTCTGCCTTCAGCACCGTAACACCATCAGCTTCTCTACCATCGGATCACCCTCCCTACTCCGTCAGCCCCACGAACCCATTTCCTGACCACCAAAATCATCTCCAGACACCATCACCAACACCCCCTCGCCATGGCCACACCACTCATCCCCTGGTCAACGTCTGGCCAGATCAGCCCCATAAGCGTTCAGATCTACGGATCTTCCACCGAATCTGCATGCGTCGCACCAACCCGACCAACACCCAGCCATCACCCCACGCCACAACGCCACACCAGTCCCACCGACTAGCTCTACCTGTCCAATACCATCAGAACCCCACACTCTCATCACTGCTACCACCGGTGCCAAGTCTCTACGATTTCACCACCATACGCACACAGCACCAAAGTAAAACCTCACTCACCGAGATCGAGCCAAGCTGTTGACCCCCGAGCCTTCTTACCTTCTCGCTTCGTCGGACCAAGCCCGAGCCACCGCGTCCAACCAAGCGACCACCAGATCTGGGCTCTGGAGCCTCCTCATTGCCTCGCCACCACAAGACTCACCCTCGTTGGAGTCGCCTACATCTCCTCCAGTGCCTCGCCTCACAGTCGTCTTGAGCGTCACCGCTCCGTGGACCAACGCCATCACCTCGGTCTGCTGTATCTCCGTCGTCGCAGCTGTTCAGGTGAGCTCCACTGTTCTCGTCTTCTTCATCTTCTCCTTCCTCTAGCTTCTTTTCTTCTTCTTCCTCCTCTTTCTTCACTCCACTATTTTCCCTTACTCTATGGTTTTGTGTAGCAGCTGTTTGATTTTCTCTCTCTCCAACGAGAGAGAGTTATGGTTTTTTGAACCCTAATTACTCTCGGGCTTGGGCTAAAGCCCAGCATCTGAATGGGGGCTATTGAGCCATTTATTTTATTTGAATGTTGTTATGTTACAGGCTGACGGGCCAGAGCCCATTTATCTTATGCCTGCTGATTCAAGCATTAATTAATACTAGCATATGTGCACGTGCCTTGCACGTATTTTAACATTTCTTAATTAGTTTAGGAAGACTCTTTAGGAAGATCAAAGGGTAGTCTTCCTAATTACAAAGTTGTCCTTATTAAAATTAATGAACTATTTTTAATTAGTATAAGTATGTAAGGGTATTTTCGAAATTCAAAAGTTTCACCATCTAAGTTTTCCTATTATATAGTAGAATAGATTAATTGGTATTATTCCATTCGGGCTTGGGCTTCAAGACCAGCGGCTTAGTTTGGGTTTGTATGATTGTTTGTAATTTAATGTTGTGGGCTGGACTAAGCTACTAACAGTTTAATAGTTTTTATTATTTTGATTTTGGGTCAGGAGCTCATCGGACTCACATTTTCTTAATAAATGTGTAAGGTCGGGCTCAGAGCCCAGTCTTCCTATTATATAGAATGGAATCATTTTTATTGTTATTATTATTATAAATATTATCCTTAATAGTATTACTATTATGATTATTATCTTTATTGTTATCCTTGGAAAACTTTAGCAAGTATTTTGAAACATAGCTACTAAAATATTTATAAATGAAATAAAACCTATTTTTGGCTAACATATAGTACTTAGTTAATATCGTTTTACTCTAAATATTTTGATATATATTTTAGTAAGAATTATATTGTTAGTATCTATATAATATTTAGCCAGTAAGAATATTCCTAAATAATAAAATTATTTCTAATTAGTTTGGTAATATATGTATATATTCAAGTTCTAGATATTATGTAAATAATATTATTTTCTAAATAACTTTCTTGCTAGTTAGTATACTTATATTGGATTAGTAATATTATTTATAGTAGCTAGGGATATTTGCTAGCTAATTGCTATTGTTAGATTCTAACCAATTCTTAGCCTATTCTAGGTGGACATTTACTTTCCTATTCTCGATCTTCTAGGACAAGGCAATTACTTCTATGATTTTGACTCATTTACTTCATGTCATGGTCTTTTCATATTGGACATATTGTTACACGACTTGATCTATATTCTGGTTTATGATCTTTATTTGTATCTTGGGGAGGAGAAATTATACAACGGATATGTGACCAAAGCCAACATTAGGTATTGTATGATAGATAAATCTCATACCTGTGCACGTAATATTTGAGCCTTACCATTACATTGTTCTTATTCATGATCTTTTCCTAGATGGTCATATATTTTAGTATGATTTCAAATTCACATGTCACGATCTTTTGATTACATGTTTCAGCCTCGTAGATTATGCATTTACAGTTCATGTTCATCCTGTTTTATTATTTATGTACTTGTTCACATGCTGTACTTGTTTCATTATTATAGATTGTACTTTGCTCCTTTCTTGACTGGATCGTTGACATATTAGGCCAGGGCATGCAAATTGGATTGGATGACTCATAAAAGATTTTAGAAGACCAGATGCGAGTATTCTTCTTATCTATTAGATAGTTTTCATAAGATAGATGTTTATTATTTCCTTTTAGTTTAGTTGCCGGATTTGTCTCTGTTTACTCTTGTATAAGTTGTACTAAAGGAACATAGTGGTATGCGATATTATTTTAGCACATGATTAGATGATGTTATGTGATTTCATGATATTACTTGAGTTCTTAGATACTTAGTACAGCTTACTACGTTGTGTCTACCAACGTAGGCTGGGTGTGTCCGACTCATATCCGATTATTCGGGAGCAGGTCATGACACGTTTTTAGTGGTGGTCCATGTAGGTCTGTCTAATGGTGCTTAGGATTAGAGTAACATTATGAGCCCGCGATATAGGAATGATCAATTACAGCTTAGGTCGATTGCATAATTATGTACATTTACTAACTGTATTTCCTAAGTATCATTTTCATATCTCTATTAGTTTTAAAATTCTCTGGAGACTAGGCCAAATACTATTTTAGAAGTTTTGACCCCACTTTTAGCAAACCTCTCATCAATGACTAATATTCCTAAGCCCTCACTGATGGTTTTGTTAGACTATTTCAATTTGACTTCTTTGATCAATTTATATATTCTACCATACAGCCCTAGACTAACTACGTAGCCCAATTTGCCTATCTAGTGCCCCAAACTTTTTATTGACTAGGGAATTATTTCCTCAAATAATTTCATTATAGGTCAATATCCCTTAGGTAATTCTTTAGAGACAGAAATATTTTTACTAGTTCTTCCACTCAACATGAAGTCGTACTATTTCTATTAGTCAGAGTCAGGTTTGATCAAATCCATAAGTTTATGTCCTCAATCCATTGAATTAGGAAAGGTCGGAGAACAAATACACACCTTTATTTTAGTCATTTTTTCTCTACTGGTAATTGACCCCTTGATTCTCAAAGACCTAATATCTACAGGACATATACTGCACTCATACATTTTTTTTTTTCTAAAGAACATACTTACTTCACTTTCTATTATGATTAATACTTAGAATTCATTTGAATTTTCAGTAGCTTCTTTAGAATTCCTAAGGATAAAGTTGAAAGAATATTTGACGACCTACTATGGCGTGGCAAATGCGCACTACAGTCATTTATCTGGATTATGGAGACCGCGGGTTCACTGTAGCCAGCTGCGCACTGGCGAGGCATGGGCTCTAAGTCAAAGTAATTTCAGGTATTCATAGGTTCTCGGATATTATTGAGGCTAAGTCCTAAATTCATAATATATTTTTCTCTTGAGTTGTTTCGACAATATTGGATTAAGTTGATAGAATATTTGGTAATCTATCAATATTTGAGCCATGGAACCAAAGGTTCACTGCAGCCAGATGCATACTGGCGGGGTATGAACTCTAGGGAAAGTGACTTCAGGTATGTACGGATTCCAGATACTATTAAGACTATATCCATGTCATAAATAATCATGTTTGGATTCTTATCGCCATTGAAAACTTTATCAAAATTGTCTTGATTTGCTTAACTTTGGCCTTATTTAAAATCTTAGCGGTTGATCCCATTTTCAGAAATCATATATATTACCATAGGTTTTTTTTTAGAATTTTTCTTGATTTTTCTTAGAAATTCAATAGGACTATTTTCAACACCTATTGGCCCAATCACTTTCATGGTTTGACTCTAGTGTATTGCATATATTTTGTTAATAGTTCCATATTTTGATAGCTATGTTTATATATATATTATAGATAGCTATGTATATTAGATAAATGATATACAATTATGGATATATGTGTGTATATATGTAAATGGTTGATAGCTATACATATATACGAGAGGAAATATAGATAGGTTTCCTAGCAAATTTTAGGTACCCTTAGGAATAGGCATTTTGACGAGGTTAGTTAAGGTAGAAAAAGGGGGTAGTAGGAGAAGGCTTTGGGTAAGCGAGTTAGTAATAAGTCTGGGGGAGTTATAGATTATAGAGTTTGTGGTTTATTAGAGAGGAAGATGATAGAACCGTTAGTGGTATTTACTAGTGTTTAGGCATCGGACTTTAAACAAGGGAATGTAGCAATCTCGTAGAATGACCAATTGTATGAAGGGCGTGAGTTATAGGAAAGATAGAGTAAGCTATAAGTAGGGTTGGTGAGGAATGGAGACAAGAGCATGGTTAGGCAACGTTGGAGCACTAAGAAAGTTAGCTAGAGAATAGTTAAGGTAAACGAGGAGTTGAGTTTTAGTTAAAAGATTATCAAACGATGAGGATTTAAAGTTGATTATTTGGTTTTTAGATTCGAAAATTTTGAAATCTTAGAGTGATTCAACATAAATTTTAAGGATTTGTAGTCATATTTTAGTCAATTTAGATAGATATTTTAGTTCAGAATATAATTAGTTATAGTGCTTGAAATAGTTGTCTTAGTTCCCTATGGGTTTCCTTAGTGCTATGAGCCTTAGCTAGTTTAGCTAGTGTAGAAGAGTGGTACCACATGAGGTATCAATGAGATGATTATTTGCAAGCTATTTCCTTCATGCATATCCTATCTTGTAACTGTCGTTTGATTTTCCAAAATCTGTCGTTTGATTTTTCCTAAATCTTATAATAATGACTTGATTTTCCTTCTACCCTTATAATGACTATTCAGTTTTCAATAAAAATCATATATTATATTTTATTTATGATTATATCATTTAGACTACATTTGTTATCATATCTAGAGGATCCTTGAATCATATTATACGATTTTTGATCGTAGGTAAATTTTATTTCTAATATTGATCGTGCCTTGATGATTTAATCATGCCATGATGATTTTTGGGTTCTCTTGGTTATGATTAGATCTTGGGTATACCTAAATAATTTTGATCATATTATGATCATGTCTATATGATTTAGTCTTTATTCCTGAATGATTTTGATCTTAATCACAATGTGCCTAAAAAATAATTTATTTCCTTTGATCATGTTTCAAAGCAATTCTAGAGCTTGATTTTTGCACATTTTTGATATCTAGTCAAGTCAAAAAAATTAATTAATTTTTGTTTCGATTATCCTTAGTCGTTTCATTTTATGTTAATCACCTATGACCACATTAGTAGTGACTATATCGTTTTGACCATACTTTTGGATAAATGGTGTTTTGAAATTTTTGCCGTGTTAGTATTGCCTAAATGATTTTAATTTTGACTTGGTCATGCCTAACTTATTTTTGTTCTTTTGGTCATAACTAGACCTTTGGTTATACCTAAATAATTTTGATTATTTTTTATTCATTTTTTATTTTGATCATGCATATGACTTCAATTTTACTCCTGAAATATTTTTGATCAAATCGTGCCTAAAACGATTTAATCATACTTCGAATAAATCCTAGAACTTGATTTTCGCTTATATTTAAATTTGATTTCTAGAAGAGCTAATTTTTTTAAAAAATTATTTTATTCTTAGTCGTATCATTCCTATTTTAGCCTTTATGACCCTAATAGCCTAAATAATGTTGA
Organism: Iris pallida; assembly: GCA_029216955.1. Lineage (NCBI taxonomy): Eukaryota > Viridiplantae > Streptophyta > Magnoliopsida > Asparagales > Iridaceae > Iris > Iris pallida. The sequence continues at coordinate 6,483,505 of JANAVB010033220.1, forward strand.
CCATATTTTTACTAATTGTGATTAAACGATTTGACTTTTTGCCATAGTCGTGCTAGTTATGCTTAAATGATTTCTTATTGGACTTGGATCACAATTTTATTCTTTATCGTATTTAGGATTTAAACATGACTATTATCATTTTGGTACTATTTTTTGACTATGTCTAAATTTCGATTTTGATCATGTTTGGAATTTAATTATGACAAATCATTTTTGTATTATTTTACCATGCCTAGATTTTAAAGTTAAATTACTTCTAGACCATCTTGATTCTACTAGTCGTACTTAAATTTTGTTTCTATGTTTAACTGATTATAATCATTTTCAAAATTTTCGTATTTGGTTATTCATAATCGTACTTATTGTGCCATTCAAAATTTCGAGGATGAAATTTTTGTAAGGTGGGTAGATTTGTAACCACCTAGATTTCGAATTTCTACACTTGAAAATTTTGAATTAAATTTTGAAGTTATAAAATTCTTTTCCAAGATTTAAAATTCCATTTTAGAAGTCAATGTTAAATTTTTTGGAATTTATAAAATCATTTTCAGATTTATTATTACTAATTCTGATTATTATTATTTAATTAATTAATGTTATTTAAGAATTATTTTATTATTGTGAGCCTACCAAGCCTTGGGCTTGGATTAGGTTAGAGAATGCCTAACTATTAGTTAGTTTAATTATTGGTAATTAGTTACATTGCTGGATTAGTTAGTGTTAGTGGTTAGTTGGTTAGTAGTGATTACAAATTACATGATTTGTCCTTAGATCTATTACAAATTACATAATTTGCCATTCTAGACTTGTGGAGCACTCCAATCTCTTCCTATAGAATATTGGGACCCAATATTTTATTCATATAAAATTCCTACTCACACACACACACACACTCTCTCTCTCTTTCTCTCTCTCTCTCTCTCTCTCTTCCGATCAACAGACTGCTCTACCGCCGGACCGCCTCTCATCGGCCGTGCTACTCCGGCCGTCGATCACCTGCCCCCTCTCTCCTCCAGCTTCGCCTACACCCGAACCCAGCAAGTCCGGCCATCCTTCATGTCTATCACCATCGCCAACAATACCTCAACACTCCGGCAAACTCCGGCTACCTCCGTCCACCCCCAACTCTGTCTCCAACACTGGAACACCATCAGCTCCTCCACCACCGGATCACCCTCCCTACTCCGCCAGCCCCACGAACCCATTTTTCGACCAACAAAACCATCTCCAGACACCATCACCAGCACCTCCTCGCCATAGCCACACCACTCATCCCCTGCTAAGCATCCGGCCAGATCGGCCCCATCAGCGTCCAGATCTATCGATCTTCTGCCGGATCCGCCCTGCGTCGCCACCAACTCGACCAACACCCAGCCATCACCCACGCCACAGTGCCACACCAGTCCCACCGCCTAGCTCTGCCTACCCAACACCATCAGAACCCCACACTCTCATCACCGCCACCACCGGTGCCAAGTCTCTCCGACTTCACCACCATACACACACAACACCAAAGTAAAACACCACTCACCGAGATCGAGCCAAGACGGTGAACCCTGAGCCTCCTCGCCTTCTCGTCTCACTGCTAGGTCGAACCATCGTGTCGTACCGCGTCCGGCCAAGTGACCACCAGATCTAACTCAGATATGAGCTTTGGAGCCTCATCGTCGCCTCGCCACCACAAGACTTACCCTTGCCAGAGTTACCTGGATCTCCTCCAGTGCCTCGCCTCGCCGTCGTCTCGAACGTTACCACTCTATGGACCAATGCCATCGCCTAGGTCTGTTGTACCTCCGTCGTCGTAGTTGTTCATGTGAGCTCCACTGTTATCGTCTTCTTCATCTTCTCCTTCCTCTAGCTATTCTTCTTCTTCTTCTTCTTCTTCTTCTTCTTCTTCCTTCACTCCATAATTCTTCCCTTGCTCTGTGGTTTTATGTAGCAGCCGTTTGATTTTCTCTCTCTCTCTAACCCTAATTACTCTCGGGCTTGGGCTAAAGCCCAGCATTTTAATGGGGACCGTTGAGCTATTTATTTTATTTGAATTTTTTTATGTTACAGGCTGACGGGCCGGAGCCCATTTATCTTAGGCATGCTGATTCTAGCATTAATTAATATTAATTGGTATTATTTCATTCAGGCTTGGGTTTCAAGCCCAGTATCTCAGTTTGGGTTTGTATGTTTATTTTTAATTAAATGTTGTGGGCTGGACTAAGCCACTAACAGTTTAATAGTTTTTATTATTTTGATTTTGGGTCAGGAGCTCATCGGACTCACCTTTTCTTAATAAATGTGTAAGGTCGGGCTGAGCGCCCAGTCTTCCTATTATATAGGCTGGAATCATTTTTATTGTTATTATTATTAGTAATATTATCCTTAATAGTGTTATTATTATGATTATTATATTTATTGTTATGCTTGGAAAAACTTTAGCAAGTATTTTCAAACATAGCTACTAAAATATTTATAAACGAAATAAAACCTATTTTTGGCTAACATATAATACTTAGTTAATATCGTTTTACTCTAAATATTTTGCTATATATTCTAGTAAGAATTATATTGTTAGTATCTATATAATATTTAGCCAGTAATAATATTCCTAAATAATAAAATTGTTCCTAAATTATTTTGGTAGTATGTGTATATATTCAAGTTCTAGCTATTATGTAAATAATTATTTTCTAAATAATTTTCTTTCTAGTTAGTATACTTATATTGTATTAGTAATATTATTTATAGTAGTTAGTGATATTAGCTAGCTAATTGCCATTGTTAGATTCTAACCAATTCTTAGCCTATTCTAGGTGGACATTTACTTTCCTATTCTTGATCTTCCAGGACAAGGCAAGTACCTCTATAATTTTGGCTCATTTACTTCATGTCATGGTCATTTCATATTTGACACATTATTACGCGACCTGATCTATATTCTGGTTCATGATCCTTATTTGTATCTTGGGGAGGAAAAATACTACGGATATGTAACCAAAGCCAACATTAGGCATTGCATGATAGCTAAATCTCACTTATGTGCACGTGGGATTTGAGCCTTACCATTACATTGTTCTTATTCATGATATTTCCCTAGCCGGTCACATATTTTAGTATGTATTTCAAATTCACTTGTCATGATCTTTTGATTACATATTTCAGTCTGGTAGATTATGCATTTACAGTTCATGTTACATCATATTTTATTATTTCTTTACTTGTTCACATGTTGTACTTGTTTCATTAATATAGACTGTACTTAGCTCATTTCTTGACTGGATCATTGACATATTAGGCCAAGGCATGAGAATTGGATTGGATGACTCCTAAAAGATTTTAGAAGACCATATGCAAGTATTCTTATTATGTATTAGATAGTTTTCATAAGATATATGTTTATTATTTCCTATTAGTTTATTTGCAGGATTTGTCTTCGGTTACTCTTGTATAAGTTGTACTAAAGGAATATAGTGGTATGCGATATTATTTTAGCACTTGATTAGATGTTGTGATGTGATTCATGATATTACTTGAGTTCTTCGATACTTGTACAACTTACTACGTTGTGTCTACCAACGTAGGCTGGGCGTATCCGACTCGTATCCGATTATTCGGGAGCGGGTCATGACAACTTTGTTACCACCTTTTATGCTCGTCAGTAGTCCGATCCTCACTGTCATAAACATGGTCACTCAGTGGATGATTGTTTTCTTCTTCATCCACATATAAAAAAAAATCTAATTTTCAAGTAGATAAAGATATAGTATTCCTCCTCGACTCGCTCTTCATACTCAGGCTCATATTGTTGATAGTGCACAGATATCGACATATATTCAACATCGTCTCACTTAATTAGAGCTTCAGCTCTAGATTCAACTTGTGTATGATGGCTCCTTTGTATATGTCTCTATTAGTACGTCTAATTTTTGGATATTAGACTTTGGTTCTTCTCATCATATAACTTCTACCCTTAATTACTTATCTGGTATTACAACTTTACCATCATACTTTTCCTCTTTACACACAGCTGGTCATCACTCAATCTGGCTCTATTATTTTTGACACTTTAAGGCTTCCTTTTGTATTACACTTTTTCCATCTTACTTTATACCTCATATCAGTTAGTAGCCTTGAGCGTGGGTTTATTTTGTTATTTTTAATTCTCTTACATGTTCTGTAAAGGATCCTCGTACATGCAAAACGATTGGCTGTGCTCGTAGGAAGGGTGGTTGTACTACTTAGTTTCTTCACCATCTATCACCTTGACTTTTGATTTCTAGTCATGCTGATATCATCATATCTGCTGACTTATGCCACAGATGCTTAGATCAAATTTCAGAGCCCCGTCTAAAGAATTTATTCCATAGTGTAGCTCTTGGGCATGATAATATCTTTTTTTATCCACATGTATGGAATGTAAGTTGGAAAAAACACCTAGTCTTACCTTTTCCTAAGAGTTTATCTAAATTCAGTAGTATTTTTAAATTAGTTTATTCTAACATATTGGGACATGCTCATATCCCATCTATGACTGGTTTTCTCTACTATGTGAGCTTTATTGATAATTACACTCTTATAATTGGGTCTATCTTATGCGTTACAGGTTCAAACTCCCTACTATTTATAGGACATTTACTACTATGATTCATACTCGATTCAAACTAGGATTAAAACTTTTTGCTCTGGTTGTGCTCATGAGTATCTTTCGACTATAATAAGATCTATGTCGCAATCTCGTGACACTCTTTTTCAACAGTCCTGCCCTTCCACTCATGAATCGAATGGAGTAACCGAGCATAAGCATCATCATATTCTTGAGACTGCTCGTGCTCTTTTGTTATCCTCTTCTGTTCTTCATAATTTCTGGGCATAGGTCACTCTTACCTCTATTAATCTTATCACTATCACTCATTTTTTTGTTTTGTCTGGTCAGACAACTCGTGTGAGTCTTTTTCGTATCATCTTGATTATAGTATACTTCATACTTTTTGGTGCACTTGTTTTGTTCTTCATTATTTGACTGAGCGCACAAAGCTGACAACCTTATCAGCCAAGCGTGTCACACTCAATTTTAGTTTCGAGCATAAGGTATAATATTATTGTAATATATTGGCCCATTGTCTTCGTATATCTCGTCATGTCACCTATTCAGAGGACTATCCTTATTTCACTATTCCACCTTTGGATGTTCATTTCTTGTTCCCCTAGCTCCGTCGTCTAGTGTATCTATTGATCCTACTCCTTTGCTTCCCCCTCCTGTTATAACTCCTCCTACGATGCCTTCACCGCTGACTTACTAGGATCCTTCTTATATTCCACAAACCTCTGCTACACCATGCATCTTCTCCACTATCTACACCTTTACCACAACCTGTAACCTCCGTTAACCAAATTCTAATTTTTTTTTCAAAATTTTCAAATTCTATTTTTTCTAAATTTTTATAAATCTTCAAAATCATGAATTTTGATTAGCTATATGAAATATATTTTTCAATCTCGATATCTTATAGATTTTTTTTATATTTATGATTATTGGGTTATTGGTTTTCGAAACAGTTTTATGATATTCGCATAATTTTGGGCCTATGTAGCCAAGTAAATAAAATTTATGATATGAACTCTTTATTTAAAATATGGTCTCAAACCCATTAATGTAATCTTCTAAACAAATTTTTGTATGGACTGAGATTTATATAAGAAAATATTTGGACATATTTTATAAATTATATTTATATACTAATATATGTATTAGCCACTAGGCCTGTTGGATTTCAACTAGTTTTGGACCTAAAGGCCTAATTAATAGTAATAATTATATTTGAAAAACTTATTTGTATATGAGCTTGAGCACATTAAATTATTCTAAAAATATATGTTATTTTGGGCCAAGATTGAATTTTACATAAAAATAATTTTGGTTGCTAATAGATTTATATATGAAGGAATTTTCTCTGGAATTTGGTTCTTATTGGGCTATTGGCCAAATTCATGGAAGAGCTTCTTGGAAGATTCTTCTCACATGTTTGGGAGCATGCCCTCACCCTTATTTAATGGGCTACTCCCATTCCTCATCCACATAATTCCTAATGCATTCCAAGTGCACCATAAATGTGTCTGTGTCCACCCATTTCATTATTATTCTTTTACATTTATATTAACTTATCCCATGTCCGACACACCCGACACCACAACCCCTAGCTTCCTTGTGTCTATGTCGGACACACCCAACACATCACACTCACATACCAAATCTTCGACGAAGAGCCCCACCATCGCCACACAGATCCTACCGCCACGACTAGCTCACCATCACCGCCGTCCTCGCCAAAGCTACCAGATCTGGCAGTCCGGCCAGATCTGAAACCTCCCTCTTCTCCCCGCCTCGCCATTCAACCACCATCCACCAGAAGCCCCTTCATCGAAGTCCCCCTGTCTACCAACCCGAACCACCACCACCCTCTGCCATTCCATGCTCCTCCCTGCAGCCGCAACCACCACTAGAACAACACCACCACCAATGACCGTTGTCAAACCCCAGATCCGACCAACCACCAACGCCTCCACCTACAACCCCCATAACTCATCATCACCACCACCAACAAACAGTTCCAGATCACCACGACACCACCACCGTCGGAATCATCCTAACACCACTGTCGGAATTATCCCACCACCACATGTTCTTCCACTCCCCGCTACCGCTGCCAACAACCACAGACTTCATCACACCATCAAACCCCAACAACTGTTAGTGCCGGGGCACAATTTTTCGATGGAAAACTGAGAAAATGAAACAATTGTAAAAACAATATTTCAAATCAACACTTCAAGGAAGGTGATTCTGAATTACGAGAATCTAAAAAGATTTCGTAATCAACAGCAATCAGATCGTAGTACTTCTAAAAAGAAGATACAATCAGAATTACTGGCAGCAACGAAGAAGGTGACTGGTGAAAGATGGAAGAACTCCTGCTGGGGTGAATAATCACCGTTGCTCAAAGCTTTATTCGCCCTACACGAACAGCTTCCAGGAACCAGCAAGTTCGTCGGAGAACTTGGAACACTCATGCTCTTCTGACTCCTCGGATGGACACGAACTCTCGTGCAAAAGCAACGCTAGTGCGACGCCTTTTCTCTCTCTCTCTTGAAGGCTACTAGAAGATCAGAACTGTGTTAAAGAACACTTCTGAATTCTCTGTTTACTTGTGTTAAAAAACACTTTGTAAACTTTCTGTGGTGGCTTCTCTTTCTATTCTGTAATTAGCCTTGAGAGAGAGAGAGGATGCCTTATATAGGCCCTGCAGCAACTGTTCGGTTGCCACAAAGTTAGGGACGTGGTAAAAACTACTCCGAACATGTAGCAATCGCCCAGAACGTGCAAACGCACGTTCTGCTGCAAGTTGCGCCAACTGCGCATACCCCGCGCTCCTTGTACTATGCGCGACAGAGAGCGCACTGAACTGCGCACACTGTGCGCACTGCACGCAGCACAACCAGTGTAACCCGAGCAACCCGCGCAACTCAGCGCAATCCAGCACAACCCGAGCAACCCGCACAACTCAGCCTAACCCAGCGCAACCTGAGCGCAACCTGGACGCGCACCTGGGCAGCGCAACTGGGCTTGCGCAACTGGGCTGCGTGCTAAGTTCAAAGTGCGCCAACAAAATGCCACATTATACCTCATGAGCCCATGAGCCCGAGTCCGAGTCCGAGTCCGAGTCGCTAAGCCCCTACGGGGCTTAGCTCCCATGGAAATAAATTTCCCAAAAGCAAAAAGCATGAATGCTTTAATTGTTGATTTTAGCCTTTTTCCCATTAGAAAAATAACTCCGCATGGTAAACCCATGTGCACCTCCACACCACATGTGCATCTCCAATAACAGCAAAGCTAATATATAGAGATACAATCTCTTTGTTTTTTCCGATGTGGGACTAAAGTTTTTCTAAAGGAAAAAACCAAAACTCCAACAATCCCCCACATATCTCTATATATGGGTATAAGTGTTCCCCATAGTAACTGTCCATCATGCATTAGGAGAGATGTTGCTGACGACTTGAATCTTCCCGTATGGATCAAAAATCAGACTATAATACAAGAATGGACTAAGCCTTGAATTCTACATCATAGCTGAAATTCTTTCCACTCACATAATGTAGTTACATGTGCTTCTGGCTACACATTAAAGGCCCTATGCCAGCCTGGTTTCAGTGTATAATTTTGGGCGTCTACAAGTTTACCCTCAAGAGAAGGCCTGATATCTCTTTGTCCATACACTATAGGTGAGTTCATTATAAAGAGACATGGCATGAAGCGCTTTGCGTTTCTCTTGCAGTGCTACGTCGCCATGACATGGCTTAAATCCGAGGCCTTACCCCGTACCGGAAACCTCATCATAGTGTCATACTACTGTAGCATGAGGCAACCGCCTCTTTGTAGTGCCAAACTATCCAGCATGAAGCCTTAGGCTCCCTTGCGGTGTTACGCCGCAACGACATGGCTTGCAAGGCCGAGGCTTTATCCCTAACCGGGTACCTCATCGTGGTGTCGTGCCACTGTAACATGAGGAACTACTCCTCTTTGTAGTGCTGACTACACCCCTCTTTATTTTTAACATACAGCATTAGGCTAACTGCCTATTTGCGGTGCTACGCCGCTGTGACTTGGCCTGCAAAGCCGAGGCTTTATCCTATTACTGGGCAGCACCCCACATATAGGAACCTCATTGTAGAGTCACCCCACTGTAGCATGGAGTTTCACTCCTTGTAGTGCTGCTCTACCGTGCCTCCTGTAAAGTATACCAGGCATTCACTCTGCCTGAGAACTCATTAAGGCAATTAAGCCAACCTTCCCACAGGAACCATTTTCCGCAGAAAACAACAGTAGACAACAGTGGTTATAGGTCCGTAACCTCTCCATGCCCAATAGAACATGTACCCACCGTTCCTGATATTCTTCCGATTAGTGGTCCTCCCTTGAACCAAAAGCTAGATGCCTAGTAGATAAATTTTTGAACTAATAGCATAAAACTTTATGGTAGGAATACAATAATACAATATCAGAATGCCTTCAAGCCCATTTTACAAGCTGTATCATCGACCAGCTGGCGCTTGAGGCCCTTGGTGAACGGATCCGCCAGGTTCCCCTGACTCCGAACATCAATTACTGTAATAACACCTCTCTTGATGAGATCGTGTACTGCCCTGTGCTTCAACCGCACAGTCCACTTCTTCCCGTTGAAGAGGTCATTTGATGCCACCGCCACAGTCGCCTGGTTGTCGCAGTATATCGGTATCGCCGGTATTTGCGCTCCAACCATTGAAAGATCATACATGAGCTCCCGAATCTATTTTGCTTCCTCGGCTGCGGTATCAAGTGCAAAGAACTCAGATTCCATGGATGACCGCGAGAGCATAGTCTGCTTCTTCGACTTCCACGATATAGCAGCTCCACCCATTGTGAAAATGAATCCACCTGTGGACCTCTCGCTCTCCACCTCTGAGCACCAGCTGGCATCACTAAAGCCTTCCACTACTGGCGGATCTCCACTGTAATACAGTACATATGTCTGAGTCTTCTTGAGATATCTCATAACCCGTTTTACAGCTTTCCAGTGTTCAGTACCTGGGTTGCTCGTAAAACGAGTCAGCATTCCCACGGCGAAAGCTATGTCAGGCCTTGTGGCAGTAGTAGCATACATCAAACTTCCGATTATGCTTGCATACTCCAGCTGCCTGACGCTTTTCCCTGAATTAGGCTTCAGCTTCAGATCACACCTGTACGGCGTATCGATCTCTGGAAGATCCCGATACCCATAACGAGTGATCATTTTCTCTATATAATGAGACTGTGACAGCGCTAGTCTAGTGTCTGTCCGGATGATCTTGATCCCTAAGATCACATCAGCTTCCCCCAAGTCCTTCATACTAAACTTGTTTGAGATGAATTTCTTTGTCTTCGTGACACAGCTAATATCCGTACATAGGATAAGCATGTCGTCCACGTACAGACAAACGATCACACCTCTTCTATCAGCAAACTTCGTCTAAACACACTTCTCCGTATCGCTGACCATATAGCCATTTGACCTTATAACTTTGTCAAATTTCTCATGCCACATCTTGGGAGCCTGTTTAAGACCGTACAAGGATTTCACCAACTTGCAGACTTTGTCTTCAAGACCCCTGATGACAAATCCCTCTGGCTGTTGTATGTAAATCTCTTTGGTCAGCTCGTCATTTAGGAAAGCCGTATTCACATCCATCTGATGTATCACCATCTTATGTATTGCTGCGAGAGCAATCAACATTCTGATGGTGGTTATCCGGGCTACTGGAGCATACGTGTCAAAATAGTCAATCCCCTGCTTCTGAGAAAACCCCTTGGCTACCAACCTAGCCTTGAACTTGTCAATAGTTCCGTCTGCTTTCATCTTCTTCTTGAAGATCCATTTGCATCCGATGGGTTTTGCTCCTTCAGGAAGATCAACCAACACCCAAGTGTTATTTAAGGTGATAGAATCAAATTCATTGTCAATCGCCTCCTTCCAGAAAACCGCGTCTCTGGTCTTCATCGCCTCATCATAGGTAAGCGGATCTGCTTCCACATGATAGTGACAAAGTCACTTCCGAAGTCCTTCGGCCTCCTCACTCGCTTCGTTGACGGCTCAGCGAGATCTGGTTCAACCGTTGTTTCAACAACAACATCTTCTTGGACCACATCTTCATTGAAGACCTGCGCACCCTCATTGTTCTCTGAAACATCCGCAAGAACAATATTCTTGTGCCTTGCAAATTTGTCTTTAAAATATTCTGCGTCGCAAGATTCAATGATATAATTTTACTCAATATCAAAAAATCTCCGAGCATCACTCTTCTCGGCATACCCCAAGAAGATCGTCTTAGTAGTCCTTGTCCCAAGCTTCTGAATCTTCAGATCTGGAAGCTTGACATATGCCAGACACCCCCACACTCGAATGACATTCAAGTTAGGTCTGACCTTTAACCAGAGTTCATGAGGAGTAACGTCTGAAGTTGCATGAGGCACTCTATTTAGAATAAAAGTGGCCGTCAATGCAGCTTCTCCCTAGTAGCACTCAGGAAGACCAGCAGTCAACAACATTGAGTTAATCATTTCTGTTAACGTTCTGTTCTTCCTCTCTGCTACTCCGTTTGATTGAGGAGAGTACGGCACCGTAGTCTCATTGACAATTCTATGTTCTTTGCAGAATGATGCAAATTCATGAGACCTGTACTCCCCACCTCGATCACTTTTTATTCTTTTGAGTTGTTGTCCAGTCTGCCGCTCAGCTTCGGCTCTGAACTCCTTGAACTTCTCAAATGCTTTGTCTTTAGCCTTCAGCAACTAGACGAACGCATACTTTGAGAAGTCATCGATGAAGGTTATGAAATACTTCATCCCGGCCTTTGTAGAGAACTGTTTGAAGTCACAGATATCGGAGTGTACCAACTCCAGAAGATCTGTACTTCGATTAACCCGAGAAAAGGGTTTCCTTGTGATCTTTGTTTGAGCACAAACTTCACATTTCTCTACCTTACCCCCACACTTGGAGATAAGTCCTAGACTAGACATTCTGTTTATTCGTTTACAATGAACATGTCATAGCCTATTATGCCACACCTCAAGAGTATAAGCAGAAGGAGTGATTTCATTAATTACATTAATTACATTGGATTGATTTACAAGCTGAATTTTGAACATTCCTTCGGTATAAAAAGCTTTCCCGAAATATGTTCCCTTGATAGACATCACCATCTGTCCAGCATTGATGTTCATCCTGAGGCCTGTGTTACAGAGTAGGCCTCCTGAGATCAGGTTCTTGGCAATAGCAGGTACGTGCTTCACGCCTTGAAGTGTCAGAGACTTCTTCGAAGTCAGCTTCAATACCACCGTCCCGATCCCGAGAACTTCAGCATGTGCCTGGTTCGCCATCCTAACCACTTCAGAAGTAGGTGTGTAGGTGGTGAACCACTCCTTACTGGAGCAGACATGGAAGGAGGCTCCAGTGTCTACCCACCAGTCAGAGTCAGTCCTTACCGCATCAACTTGCGCAATTATAGCAACAACGTTAGTGATCATAGATACCTTACTAGGCTCTCCTTGCTCTGATTGCTTGGTCTTTGCTTTGCATTCGTTCTTGAAGTGGCCCTTCTTGCCACACTTGAAACAAGGCATCTGAGACTTTGCCTTCTTTCGATTGAAGGAAGTCCCTTTCACGTTCAGATTGTTAGGGTCCTTCTTCTTGCTGTGGGAAGCCGCCTGCTTTCCCCTTGGTTTCTTGGTATGAACTAGATTGGCGTTAGCCAATTGCTTGGACAGTGTGTCCACCTTCAGTTGAGCCCGCATTTGGTCCTCAACATAGATTTCCTGCAAGAGATCTTCAAGGCTGATCTCTAGCTTCTTCCTATGCATGTTTGCATAGAACTTGCACTACCCAGCGGAGAACTTTGAGACAATCCCTCCAACAACAAACTTGTCAGGGAGGGGCATCGTCTCGTCTTCCAACTTCTGTCGCAGCTTTAGAAATTCTTTTACCTGCGGCAACATGGACTTCTCATCCTCAAATAGCCATTTGTGATATTTTTCAACCACAAATATTTTGCTCCTGTTCTTGTCTTCTTCGTAGAGTTTCTCCAGAGACTCCCATATGTCTCTGGCAATTGTCTTCTTACTGTAGGATTCTGCTAGGGAATCCTCCATAGCATTCAGGATAAGCAGCCTGCAAATGCTATTTTCTCTTCTCCAATTGGCCTGAAGTTTAGTAGCCGCAGTGATTGCGACAGCAGACCCAGTATCTGGAATGGTAGGTTCTTCCTCCAGAAGCACGTGATCTACGTCTTTGAGTTGAAGGGTGAGATATACCTTCCTCTTCCAGACTTGGTAATGTTCTCCATCAAACTTTTCTAACTTGCAAAAGTCAGAATTGAAGAGTGAAACATTAACGTTTTCCATCGTAGCGATAAAGCTTTAAGATTGTTAGTGTCGGGGCATAATTTTTCGATAGAAAACTGAGAAAATGAAATAATTGTAAAAATAATGTTTCAAATCAACACTTCAAGGAAGGTGATTCTGAATTACGAGAATCTAAAAAGATTTCGTAATCAACAGCAATCAGATCGTAGTACTTCTAAAAAGAAGATACAATCAGAATTACTAGCAGCAACGAAGAAGGTGACTGGCGAAAGATGGAAGAACTCCTGCTGGGGTGAATAATCACCGTTGCTCAAAGCTTTATTCGCCCTACACGAACAGCTTCCAGGAACCAGCAAGTTCGTCGGAGAACTTGGAACACTCCTGCTCTTCTGACTCCTCGGATGGACACGAACTCTCGTGCAAAAGCAACGCTGGTGCGGCGCCTTTCCTCTCTCTCTCTTGAAGGCTACTGGAAGATCAGAACTGTGTTAAAGAACACTTCTGAATTCTCTGTTTACTTGTGTTAAAAAACACTTTGTAAACTTTTTGTGGTGGCTTCTCTTTCTATTCTGTAATTAGCCTTGAGAGAGAGAGAATGCCTTATATAGGCCCTGCAGCAACTGTTCGGTTGCCACAAAGTTAGGGACGTGGTAAAAACCACTCCGAACATGTAGCAACCGCCCAGAACGTGCAAACGTACGTTCTGCTGCAAGTTGCGCCAACTGCGCACACCTCGCGCTCCTTGCACTCTGCGCGACAGAGCGCGCACTGAACTGCGCACACTGTGCGTACTGCACGCAGCACAACCAGTGCAACCCGAGCAACTCAGCGCAACCCAGTACAACCCGAGCAACCTGCGTAACTCAGCGCAACCCAGCACAACCTGAGCGCAACCTGGGCGCGCACCTGGGCAACGCAACTGGACAACACAACTGGGCTTGCGCAACTGGATAGCGTGCTAAGTGCAAAGTGCGCCAACAAAACGCCATATTACGCCTCATGAGCCCGAGTCCGAGTCCGAGTCCGAGTCCGAGTCGGGCTTAGCTCCTATGGAAATAAATTTCCCAAGAGCAAAAAGCATGAATGCTTTAATTGTTGATTTTAGCCTTTTTTCCATTAGAAAAATAACCCCACATGGCAAACCCATGTGCACCTCCACACCACATGTGCATCTCCAATAATAGTAAACCTAATATATAGAGATACAATCTCTTTATTTTTTCCGATGTGGGACTAAAGTTTTTCTAAAGGAAAAAAACCAAAACTCCAATAACAACCACCTCCTTGAACCACCCAGACTGCCATGCATGCCTCTACCGCTTCCTCACCGCCATGGCCCGGCCAGCGCCGACCTGCTGACGTCGCATTCCAACCTCGGCGATCAACAGATCCTCCTGAGCTCTGCACGGATCCGACGCCTCCAGCGCCGCAGCGACACCGCCCGTGTCTCTAGTACCGACGATGAGATGCACCGTCGGATCTTGTGAAACCCAAATTTTTGTTAAATAAATTAATATTAGTATTAGCATTATTATTATATTTATTATAATTATTAGTATTATTTTTGAGTGATAGAAAATAATTTCGAAAATAAATAAACATGGACTTTTGGGTGTTGACCCAGACCCGAGCCCGAACCCAGACCTGGACCTAATCCTATTTCTTAAATTCTGTTTTGTTAAAAAATAATAATATTGCATTGGAGCTGGTCCAAATTGGACCAGCAATCCACGTATAGACCCATTTTCCATTTTCTATTCTTCCTCCCACCTATTCCTCTACTCCTCACGTTCTTTCCCTCTCACCCTTAACAGCAACCACTCCCCCACTTAAAAACTTACCTCTCTCTCTCTACTTCTCAAAAAAAACTATCATCCCTCCCCAAGGAAAAACCCATCTCATTTTCCTCTTTCCCTCTTCCCCAACTTTTTCCTCTCCCAGAGCCCTTCACCGACCCCCCAACGCTGGAGCCCCTTAGCCCCGGCCTCCCCGCGGCTGACCCCCGGCCCCAGCGCGCCCGCCGGCCTCCCCACCCCGGTGCGACCCTCCGACGTCCGACCCCGACGCCCGGTTCCCAGCGCGCCTCTCCGGCGCGCGACTCCCCGGCTTTTTCGCGGCTCCCCCGGCCGCCCGGACCCCGCAGCGCTGGAGCCCCCGCCCGGCGACCTTTCCGCCCGGACCCCGTAGCTCCCGGCGCCCGACCCCCTTCGAGCTCCCGTCGGCGCCTCCCCGCACTCTTGCGGCCTCGTCCAGCGCTGACCCAGCGCCCCGTCGCACCCCGAACCCCGATCCAGCGCACTTCTGATGTTGCTGTGCCCGGCCAGCACCCCAGCGCTGACCCCGAGGCTGTCCGCTGTTCTGGACAGCGTTCTTCGTTGGACGTCGTCTTCAAACTGTGGATTTGCGCGTCCCGAGTCCGAGGCAACCCTTCGAATTCCGTCTTTCTGGGTAATTTCTGGTTAATCACAGTAGTTCGTCCTTCCCCGGTGTCGATGATGAGTTGGTCCACGAATTCTCTTTGGGGAAATTTGATTTCTGGAATAAACGCCGTTCCCGAGATTTTCCGAGGAACGACGTGAAGTTCTGTTATTTGGATTTCTTTATTTCCGAATCTTTCGGAAATGGTTTTCTTAATATTTTAGCTTTCGGATATTTTCGGTATTGTGCTGTGATGTTTTGGTTGGATTCGGACTTCCGAATTTGATTCGGGTCATTCCGAATTAATCTGTGGAATGTTTGTGGATTATTTATATATATATATATTTTGGGATTCCCAGGTTTGGGATTTGCAGAAAAATGTTGGCATATTTCCCAGTTTTTGGGTTGACCAAAAATAGAGGAAATGCTGCCGGATTTTTCCGTAAATTTAATTATATTTTTAAGAATGATTTTAAAATGGATTTCGGAAATATATTAAATATTTTGAATTTTGGGCGACGACCGTATCGGTCAATGGGCCCCGGCTAAGTGCAAACGAAACCGGCTTCGCCCGGATGTTGAGGCATTAGCCTAGTTGACGATTGGACCATATCTGAGACTCATCAAATAATTATATTTAACCTATTTTATTATTACTATTCTTTTATTCATAGTTAATTATAGGAAGTTTAGGACTAACGACTGTTTTTGTCTTATTTCAATTTCTGTAAATAAATTGTAATGGGCATAAGCCCAGCTGGTTGTTGGTTCTGTAACTGTAATTTGGTTGTGTAGGATTTTTGGTTATTTGTTGATTTTGCGAGTTTTTGTAGCATTCGAATAAATCGGATAAAAGTTATTTTCATATAAAAATTAATAAGTTTTTCTCACATAAAATCTACAAGTTTTAATATTAACTAACGATCATGTATTTCTCACTAAAATAAGAAATTTAGTTTTATATTTATAGTTACTAAAATACAAAGTTTTAATCAACTAAATTGGTATCGACGAGTTTTCCTAAAATACAAAGTTTAAAACGATCTTTCCCTCGTTATTAATTCAACGCACAAATAACCGTGTTTTGTTCGTGTTTTATTAACAAAGAATTAAAATGGATTAGGACACAATTAGAGATTTCAACTAGCGTAGTCAGATTGGTAACCCTGGTTTCTGAGTCAATTTCTCGAATGTAGGAATTCGAGGACGATTCAGAATTCCCATCTCGAAGTCTTCATCCTCTCCAGTCCAGTCTATTTTTGAGGCAAGTATAGTTTGTGTTAG
Source organism: Iris pallida (assembly GCA_029216955.1). Classification (NCBI taxonomy): domain Eukaryota; kingdom Viridiplantae; phylum Streptophyta; class Magnoliopsida; order Asparagales; family Iridaceae; genus Iris; species Iris pallida. The sequence continues at coordinate 6,500,129 of JANAVB010033220.1, forward strand.
TTTTACAGTTATTTTAATAATCGCTTTACTGCAAGTTTAAACCACGATGCAAACACGAAACTCTCCCTGAGAGTACTGACTGCAACTACTGTAACTGATTGGGAACTGGGGGAATAGAGTAATGTTTATGACCACATCCAACTGTAACTTAGGCCAGTATTAGCTTACCCCTCATACACACGGGGATAAGCCGAATCGTATCAATAGGATACAACTGTACATCCCAAGCCGGTCATATTCATTGCCTATTCAAATCACACTGTTTTACTGCTAGAAAACTGTTCATTTCTAAACTGTTTAAAAGTGCATGATTCTATTATTTATTTTAACTGTTTAAATTAGCATGAATTGTACTTTGCTCCCTCCTGACTGGAGATACATTTTTAGGGGACATTGAGGATGCTGAGCTGTTATACAGCAGTTACTACGACCCAGTTCTGTACCCTGTAGTGCTGCCAGAGTCCGCATTGGAGGACGTTGGGACTTAGGCCGATGAGCCGGCTGATTAGATAGTTTTTCCTTTTTCCAGCTTTGTTGTTTATTTAAAACTCTGTTTATTTGAATTCAATATTTATTTCAGTACATTTAAATTCCAGTTGTAATTTATTTCAAAGTTTAATAAAGTTTCATTTTCGAATTTGAGTTGTGACAAATATAGATGTTGTTGTATGGTTACCTGCTAATGGAATAGCTTACTGCCGCCGTCTCAACAACGGTGCAGGTTGGGCATGATCTGGTTCGACCCAATTATTTGGGATCGGGTCGTGACATGTTTTTAGTGGTGGCCCATGCAGGTCTAAAACAACAACTTAGGAAAACATACCTAGAAGCAATTAGAACACTAGAACATTGATTTGTCACAACATAGGTCCGAATTATATATAAATAAATATTTTTGTTTGATTATAGACTGGTAGGCTACCTTGCTTATGTGTGCATCCTAAACCTTCCAGAGAATGGCCATTGACAAGACCAATCCTGCTGGCGATGAGGTGTCATCTCCGGATCATACCCCATCTCCTCAACCAAGTCCAGGGTTTATTCCCTCGCAGCTGATTGACCGTCCCCATAATGCATCCAGTGAAGTTTTTTACTACACCGGCTGTCACGACCCGTACCCACTGTGAGGGTACGAGAACGTCACAACGCCCAGCCTACGCCGCAGTGTCGACGGTAGAACGCTGTCGTAGGTCAACATACATCTAGCAATATAATACTAAGCAGTAAAAGATCTCAATCACAACTAAGGAAGAAGAAAGTACGATAAGATATAGAACTCAGGAAAATACAGAAGATAGAAAAGTCTAAGATAAAATCCCAGCAAATATCCAGAGTACATATTGTTGGCCCAATGATTGTATCATATTTTTGAATATGGTTAATATATTAAGTTTAGCATTTCATTATCACTAATCTTTATACTATCGCTATAGCATTTCTACTTATACTTATACCTTTGGTGATATGTGCCTATTGGTTTACATATTAGTGATATGAGCTTATCTATCTTAAATTTAATCGGGTTGCCAAAATCAAAACTATGTTTTTGATTGTGGTCATTCAATTAAGTTTAATCATTATGATATCACTAACATTTATGCTATCACCTTAGCACTTATACTTAAACTCAGCATTGTCCTAATGTGCATTAAACTTATCATACTTGCTACTATGTATATTGCTTTGTTCGTCTAACATGTACATACAGAAAAGCAATAAGCAAGATCAATATGGACATATGCAATGAAGAAATCATGGTGGGCCAAAGACGACGGATCCCACAAGATTTTTCTGAACCACCCGACGACATCTCTGGAGCCACGCACTCGGGGGTTCCGCTGCCCGGTCAGCGGACGGGGGTCGAGGGGGCAGCGCCCTTCGTCGGGGGTTCGGGGGCGAAGCCCCCGAAAGGTATTCAGTTTTCACAAACTGGATATCTTTGGACAGCTGCCGCCAAGGGAAAAAGCCAGCAACTATCAAAGGAAGAAGCCAAGCCATGCCATCATCATTTCACGATTCTGAAGAAGCCTGCACCTGCCTAAGTATATCTGGAGTCTGTAATGAGTCTTAGGAATAATTGTAAACACAAGAAATGGATGGCAAAATCGAAAGCTAGGGCAGAAATAAGCCCAGGATCATTTGTGGTGGAAAACGGCATACCGACGGTATACCGGTTTTTGTTCACAGAAAGTTTCTGTTTACAAAATCGGCATATCGCCGGCATACCGGTCCATACCGACGGTATACCGCTTCTGAAACGTTGAAATTCCAACGGTCGGACCATTAATGATCCCAACGGCTATATTTCTAGCCGTTGCAATCCCAGACCGGTATACCGCCGGTATGCCGGATCATACCGACGGTATGCCGGTTCGTGACTGAAAAGTTGCCTTTGGCTTCTTTTCAAGCTTTGGTTATAAATAGCCTTGAACCCCTTCATTCAAGGTTGATGCTTTGAGCCTAAAAATTTCTAAACCACCAAAGCTTATCCACATACAACTCTACAAAGCCTTCATTTGCCATCTACAAATTGTGTTAGAGTTATTGAGTTGAAAAGTGAGATCTTCATCCTATTATATAAGGAGATCAAAATCTATTGTGAAAGGTTGAAGTTGGAGAGTCTTCGTATCCAAACTCTCGGTTGAAGTTGGGGAGTCTTCGTATCCAAACTCTCGGTTGAAGTCGGAGAGCCCTTCGGATTAAAGCTCTTGTGTAAGAGGTTGGCGAGTTCTTCGGATCCAAACTCGTGTGTAACTATTTGCTCAAATAGTGGATTAAAGCCGGAGAGAGTTCCGGGACTGGACTGCCTCTTAGGAGGATACTAGGATATATCGGGTGTCGGTATTGTGTTTGCTTCTTCTCTTGCACTTATATTTTTAAATTGCCAATTAGCTTGTGCTAAGTGCTTGTTTAGTTAGCTTGACCCTATTCACCCCCCTCTAAGGTTCCTACACATATCTCAACTACTGAGTATGAAGGAATATATACAACTCAACATCTCTAAATAGAACTAAAGTCTAGCTAAACAGTCTCAAGACAACATGGAAATAAGATAAGGCCTAACTAAACTAGTCTAGGCAGTGGGGTGATGTCCTCAGCTAGAGCTGTCCCAAAGAAGGTATCCTCCCAGGTCTCCTCCTCGTCCTTTGTAATATTTTCAGCAGGTCCAGTCAGGACAGGAGCGAGTACAGTACATCTCAATAGTTCATAGCAGGTTAGAAAACATAATCATGCAGTAAAGTAAGATATAGATACTGAAGAATACAGTATGTAAACAGAGAGAGAGAATTGTAATAGAAATATCTACTATAAGTAAAGAGCTACCAGTGACTAGTGATTTAGAGCACAAAGTCGACATGTGAACGGCTTGATTTGTACATGGCTATACTAAAGAGGCGTACATGGCTATTCTACTTTGGAATTGTTCACATGGCTATTTATACTCTCCCGTACCCCCAATTAATACACAAGGATCCAACCAGGTTATGTTATGATTCTATGTAACAGCCCCCAAAGGGTAGTAAGCCTCTGAAAGGTGATAAGCCCCCAAAGGGTGATATGCCCCCGAAGGGTGATAAGCCTCCGAAAGGTGATAAGCCTCCAAAGGGTGATATGCCCCCGAAGGGTGATACATAGTAGTCCCACAATTGGGATAAGGATTCAAAGAAGACTCTGTGATCATATGGGTATATGTCACAAGTGATCAAAGAACCAAAGAAGCATATGATACGCTATGTAAGTGAAACGCACAGAATATAGAGTATCCGATGCTCCCTGAAGGGATAACATCTCAGGGTGGGATCCATATTGTACTAATCCGTGTGACCAACGTGCCAGTATCAATTAAAGTAATTTAATGCAGGAAAATAATTCTAAGCAGGATATGAAATGATCAGAGAATGTACTCGCCTGTATCTGAGTGTCCGGGTAAAATGTATTGTCCGAGGAGAGGTGTCTGGCTCCTAATCAGAACAGCACAAGTCACAACAAGTCTAAAATGATATAATGAATCCCTACTATACAGTCTATATGATTCTAGGTCAATCTAGGCCAAAGTCAACTCTGGTCAATCCTAGAAGTCAAACTAGGTCAAACAAGTCTAAACTAGGCTAATCAAGTCTATACTAGTCTATTTAACCCTAATCAAGTCTAGTCTAGCAATCACACACCAATCACAAGGCTATACAAGCCAACACAAGTCACACATCAAGATACATCATTATCATGCATATTCAATATTATATATATATATATATTTATATAAGAGATGGGAACTAACATGTAAAGCTATGTGTGTGTGTGAAGACTGAAAACAGTGTGCTAAGGCATGTGGAAACAGGGTGCTAATGTATAAAATTTAGTGAGCTAATCAAGGCAATGTGGCATAGCAACTTGTGTGTGTGTGTGAACATGGAGATGTACATGAAAAGGGAATTCAACACTAGTTATGAGTTTACACTACACATGGCACAAAACTAACCATCTACATTACACAAGTATTTATACTTAACATGTATGGCTACAAGTATACATCTATATACCTATACACATAGGAGGTTAGAGAGAGATATGTAAATAGCCAAATGCCATATCTATTGCATTCCACATTAGGCTATATACATCATACTCACATGTGTATATCACATTCACATAGGCAATTGCATTGTTCCTTTCACACTACCCATCACATTACACATTATCACTAGATTAGATATTATCTATATATACATACATATATATATATTCATAGAGGGAAAATATGTATGTCAAGAATGTGTGTGTGTATAAATGTGTGGCTATGTGTGTGTTAAGGGTATGCAGGCTAGTGTATTGATACATGAGGGGGGTCATGTGTATATGACAGTGAGACAATTATACTAGGGTGAAATAGTGTGTTAGGCTTGTGTGTGAGTGATATGTGGGTGTATCATGAATGCTGGTGTTAGGCTAGGGTGTATAAGCATATGTGTGTGTGTGGGTACTAATGATGTGAAACATGTAACAGTGAGTGTGAGCAAAACAGTGAAGAGAGAGTGTGTAGTGATTCACATTAGTGTGTCTAGAGGGTGAAAATAGTGAATGGGTGAACAGTGACAAACCCCCTAGAATATGGACTTAACAGTGATATTTTAGGAAGGGAAATCAGTGAATAATATCAATGTAAATTCTGGAATTAGTACAACATTATTCAGTTTAAAGGAAGAACCCCAAATCAGTGAAAAAACCCTCAATATCAGTTTGCAACAGTCCTAACAATATGTCCAGGTTAAATACATTAAAGGAACTCAAAACTCGGTTCCTAAGAACACAAAAACCTTAGTAAAACTGTTAGCAAAACCCATATTCAGTCCCCTCATTTCCATCTCAGATTTTGAACTCAATACACATCAAAACAACCCAAATTTCCTCATACCAATAGAGTTTATATTGGAGAACAAGTTAGGGGTTTTATTACATGCAAATAGCAGTGTTAATTAGGTTAAAATGATTGCCAAAACTTATTTCAAAAATCTGGACAGAATAGTGAGAATACTGATACACAGTTTTTAGGTAAATTAGAAAATTGGAATTTAACCATCTAAATCAATTTAAAATAATGAATTAAAGGTTGGTAACATATAAACACAATGTGCACGTGCTATGTGAAGTGTTTGTGTCCACAAAAGTAGACATAAACGTGTCCAGTCAAAAACGAACCCAAAACAGTACATTAACAGCCAAGCGTCGTGCACGAGTTCATGTCAATCGTGTGCACGACACAAAGCGACACAACCCATAAGATTGTGTCCACGTATTGACCTAGACTAGGGCTAGTGTTAGGTCACCCTGTCACGTGTCCACGTCGCGTGTACGCGACACGAGACACGCGTATCAGTGGCCAAATTCAGCAGCCCCTGAAACAGTGTAAAACCAGTGCACGTGCTCGTGCGTGTCCGACACGCCACGTGGGCCCGTATAACTTGACACACGGGGTGACAGACGTTGCCCCATGATGTGTGTCAAGTTTCACGCGTTGGGGACGCGTGTCCGTGTCGGAAATGGGCCCGAGCAGCAGGGCACTCACAGCCCCCGCGCGCGCGTGTGCACGACCGTGTGTACACGTGTCCGTGCAGCCTAGACATGACACTAAGACACGACACAAACTACAGAAATGTGTAAGCGAGACCTAAAACTAACTTCCTATTCAAACATAATCTCAAAAATCACACGAAATGCCCATTGGGGCATTTCATCAAACACTTAATACCATTCACTGATACGTGTCCAGTTTGGACACGAAAGGACACAAAAATTTAGGGAATTCCTATTCCTATAGTTAGGCTAGGTATAGGGCTCCCTAATGATGCAAAAATAACAGAGTTCTATGGTGAGGAAATGAAATTACCTATGAGTATCAAAAGCTCCAAAAAGCTCCACAAAGATTGCTTCTCTTGATGGCCAAATTCCTCCAATGAGCCCCAAAGCTAAGAACACTTGGTACCAACAGAAAGTAGAGGAAATTTAGGACTCAATGCAATTTGTTTGGGTTAAAAAGAAGTAAAAATGAATTTACTAGGATTTATGGAAGATGGGAAATACCTCTTTCCAAAACTTGGCAAGAAAATCTAATGGAGGCTAGCCCTAACTTTGAGGGGCATTAAATAGGATGGGAAAGGGTTAATAGTGGCTGCCATGGGCTGATTAGGATTTGGGTTGGTTCATGGTGTGGGCCTATGGGCTATTAAGCCTAAGTCATTAATCATGACTTATGAAGTCATAAGCCATGTTAGTCAAATCAACTCCAAATCTCTCCAAACAAGTTCCAATGACTTAAACTTCACTAAAATAGGTCAACCCAAGTTTACTTAACCTAACCAAGTGGTCTTAACCAAGGTTAGTCACTAGGTTAGCCTTCTAATCAACACTAGTCAAAGTCAACTATAGGGTCAAAATCAATTCTACCAAAAATCACTAAAAATCACTAAAAGTCATATTAATTATAATAATTATAATTAATACTAATAATCACTAACCATGGTTAGCTGGGACTATCTATGACTAATCTAGGTTGGGTCACACAATACGTGACAATCAATTAAATAATATTAAAATTACACCATTCTTAATAATAATATATTAAATTCCAAATATATATATATATATATATTAAATTCAATTAAATTCAAAATGACAAAAATAGCTTCGAACTGGAAATGATAAATGAAACACCCTAATCACATAGTCAGGCTCTAGGTTAAGCTGTCTCTAGTGTTACACTATCAAAACACCAAAATCATATGTCATGGATTTAAATACTTTAAAAATAATTAAACATCACTAAAAATCATAATATGAAATAAATATCATTAAACAATAATTATAATTACAAAATTTCAAAATTACCCTCTTTTGAAAAATTGGGTGTTACAATCCTACCCACCTTATAAAAATTTCGTCCTCGAAATTAAGATGGTAGCAGTCCTTCTAGGTTAAGCCCCCAGCAATCATAGTCTCAGAAATCTATCTTAAATCATACAGTTGGAAAGTGTAACCTATGGGGTCATGGCATGCAATATCAGTCTGGGGTCTCATCTAGTTATACAAACCATGCTACAGTACTAGGCAATCACAAGGTATCAAAACATACAAGCAAGGGATGCATCAAAATTCTCAAGAAGGAAATACTAAGGTTAGGTCAAAACTCACCTCCAGCTAGGTCTGAGAACTAGAACTCCCTCGTGGAAGTAGGGCCCTGGTTGGGGCAGGTATAGCAGGGCAGTGCTGCACCCAGTGTGCAGCTGAACCACAGATTAGGCACAATCCTAGTCTTTTTCTACAGTTGTTCCACTTGTGTCCAGACTTCTTGCAGTAGGCACAGATAGGCTCTGGCTCAGCTGGCCTTTGCTGGACAGGAGACTGGGCTGGGTATGATAATATAGGCTGGATAAATGGGTACTCCTCAAACTCTGGGTAGGACTGGGTACTGCTCCTCGCCCTCTTGGAGCTAGGCTCTCCTCCTAGAAGCACAGAGTCCCGCAGACGTAGAAACCTCTGGATTTGCTCCCTCATGGCCTCCTCATGAACTCTTTGTGACTCCAACAGCCTTGCTTGGAAATATCCAAACATCTGGGCTGCTTCAAGTAACAATCCTCCGGATGGTACAGTAGGGAGTACCATCCCCAGGGGTAGAGGAAGGCTCTCGGTCTCAGGCAAATCTGCAGCTCTCTCCTGAACGACAGGAGATGAAGGAAGACTCTCTGGCGAGGCTACCACCATCTCCTCAATGGCAGGAGGTGCCACCACCCCCTGATCAGATAGAGGGATAACTACCTCCTGAACAGTAGGAGGTGGAGGCACATTCTCAGTAGCTGCAGCTGCTCTCAGGCGACGGGCTCGGGTCATGGGTGCCATACTGAAAGAAAATAAAAGGAAAATAAAAATAAATCAATCATCAAGGCTGAAAAACTAGTAAATATCAACAAGGAGAACTAGATACAAGAATCACTATTTAAAGCCAGGCTATACTATCATTCCTAAGACAAGGGCCTAATCACAAGTCATCAAATCATCACCCTAAGAAAGAACTACATATGCATAAGCTCTATAAAGCTAAAAGATCTCTACCCTAAATTATTTGATGGTGGAAACAATTTATAATAACTGGAATGAAGATAGAGACGATATATTTAAGAACCTTCCCAAGATACAATCTGATAATCATATGCGTTTGTCCAAAAATTATGATACTCAGAATCCCCGCCACGCTAGTAAGCAAGGCTGCGATAAACGGTAGAGTCCATAACAGGGGCATGCACCTCTATAATCATGTCGTCTGGAATTCTCGCTATGCCGACTAGTATAGCTGCGAGAAATTCTAAATCTCATAACCAAGATACGTACATCCGAAGTCAGGTCTCTATGTTTTCGCCACGCCAGCTAATATAGCTGCGATAAACTCTAGGTTCCATAACCAAGTAGACGTTTTACCATCCCTGTATTCCCGTCGACATATGTTATCAGAAAATATCGTAACTCAGGCCATAAAAATTCATCTCGATAGAAAAATCAAATCAACAACGATCCAACAAAATCAAATTCAATAATCAAGGAGTGAGAGCAACAAAACAAGGAAAACGATTCAAATTAAAGTTTAAATAAGATTCTCAAGGGCCGTCCCAGGAATCTTTCAAGGAATCCTAACTGTGATTGAGTACCTTCAAAATATATATCCTAATCCTACTGCAGGCTGTAGTGATACTCTAGTTCGAATACCACTATATAAACTCGACCTGCATGAGCCACCACTAAAAACGTGTCACGACCCGCACCCACTGTGAGGGTACGAGAACGTCACAGTGCCCAGCCTACGCCGCAGTGTCGGCGGTAGAACGCTGTCCTAGGTCAACATACATCTAGCAATATAATACTAAGCAGTAAAAGATCTCAATCACAACTAAGGAAGAAGAAAGCACGATAAGATATAGAACTCAGGAAAATACAGAAGATAGAAAAGTCTAAGATAAAATCCCAGCAAATATCCAGAGTACATATCTCAACTACTGAGTATGAAGGAATATATACAACTCAACATCTCTGAACAGAAGTAAAGTCTAGCTAAACAGTCTCAAGACAACATGGAAATAAGATAAGGCCTAACTAAACTAGTCTAGGCAGTGGGGTGATGTCCTCAGCTAGAGCTGTCCCAAAGAAGGTATCCTCCCAGGTCTCCTTCTCGTTCTCTGTAATATTTTCAACAGGTCCAGTCAAGACAGGAGCGAGTATAGTACATCTCAACAGTTCATAGCAAGTTAGAAAACATAATCATGCAGTAAAGTAAGATATAGATACTGAAGAATACAGTATGTAAACAGAGAGAGAGAACTGTAATAGAAATATCTACTATAAGTAAAGAGCTACCAGTGACTAGTGATTTAGAGCACAAAGTCGACATGTGAACGGCTTGATTTGTACATGGCTATACTAAAGAGGCGTACATGGCTATTCTACTTTGGAATTGTTCACATGGCTATATATACTCCTCCGTACCCCCAATTAATACACAAGGATCCAACCAGGTTATGTTATGATTCTATGTAACACCCTCCGAAGGGTAGTAAGCCTCCGAAAGGTGATAAGCCCCCAAAGGATGATATGCCCCCGAAGGGTGATAAGCCTTCGAAAGGTGATAAGCCTCCAAAGGGTGATATGCCCCCGAAGGGTGATAAGCCTCCGAAAGGTGATAAGCCCCCAAAGGGTGATATGCCCCCGAAGGGTGATACATAGTAGTCCCACAAATGGGATAAGGATTCAAAGAAGACTCTGTGATCATATGGGTATATGTCACAAGTGATCAAAGAACCAAAGAAGTATATGATACGCTATGTAAGTGAAACGCACAGAACATAGAGTACCCGATGCTCCCTGAAGGGATAACATCTCAGGGTGGGATCCATATTGTACTAATCCGTGTGACCAACGTGCCAGTATCAATTAAAGTAATTTAATGCAGGAAAATAATTCTAAGCAGGATATGAAATGATCAGAGAATGTACTCGCCTGTATCTGAGTGTCCGGATAAAATATACTGTCCGAGGAGAGGTGTCTGGCTCCTAATCAGAACAGTACAAGTCACAACAAGTCTAAAATAATATAATGAAGCCCTACTATGCATTCTACATGATTCTAGGTCAATCTAGGCCAAAGTCAACTCTTGGTCAACTCTGGTCAACCCTAGAAGTCAAACTAGGTCAAACAAGTCTAAACTAGGATAATCAAGTCTATACTAGTCTATTTAACCCTAATCAAGTCTAGTCTAGCAATCACACACCAATCACAAGGCTATACAAGCCAACACAAGTCACACATCAAGATACATCATTATCATGCATATTCAATATTATATATATATATATATTTATATAAGAGAAGGGAACTAACATGTAAAGCTATGTGTGTGTGTGAAGACTGAAAACAGTGTGCTAAGGCATGTGGAAACAGGATGCTAATGTATAAAATTCAGTGAGCTAATCAAGGCAATGTGGCATGGCAACTTGTGTGTGTGTGTGAACATGGAGGTGTACATGAAAAGGGAATTCAATACTAGTTATGAGTTTACACTACACATGGCACAAAACTAACCATCTACATTACACAAGTATTTATACTTAACATGTATGGCTACAAGTATACATCTATATACCTATACACATAGGAGGTTAAAGAGAGAGATATGTAAATAGGCAAATGCCATATCTATTGCATTCCACATTAGGCTATATACATCATACTCACATGTGTATATCACATTCACATGGACAATTGCATTGTTCCTTTCACACTACCCATCACATTACATATTATCACTAGATTAGATATTATCTATATATACATACATATATACATTCATAGAGGGAAAATATGTATGTCAAGAATGTGTGTGTGTATAATTGTGTGGCTATATGTGTGTTAAGGGTGTGCAGGCTTGTGTATTGATACATGAGGGGGGTCATGTGTATATGACAGTGAGGCAATTACACTAGGGTGAAACAGTGTGTTAGGCTTGTGTGTGAGTGATATGTGGGTGTATCATGAATGTTGGTGTTAGGCTAGGGTGTATAAGCATGTGTGTGTGTGGGTACTAATGATGTAAAACATGTAACAGTGAGTGTGAGCAAAACAGTGAAGAGAGAGTGTGTAGTGATTCACATTAGTGTGTCTAGAGGGTGAAAATAGTGAATGGGTGAACAGTGACAAACCCCCTAGAATATGGACTTAACCGTAATATTTTAGGAAGGGAAATAGGTGAATAATATCAATGTAAATTCTGGAATTAGTACAACATTATTCAGTTTAAAGGAAGAACCCCAAATCAGTGAAAAAAACCCTCAATATCAGTTTGCAACAGTCCTAACAATATGTCCAGGTTAAATACATTAAAGGAAGTCAAAACTCGGTTCCTAAGAACACAAAAACCTCAGTAAAACTGTTAGCAAAATCCATATTCTGTCCCCTCATTTCCATCTCAGATTTTGAACTCAATACACATCAAAACAACCCAAATTTCCTCATACCAATAGAGTTTATATTGGAGAACAAGTTAGGGGTTTTATTACATGCAAATAGCAGTATTAATTAGGTTAAAATGATTGCCAAAACTCATTTCGAAAATCTGGACAGAATAGTGAGAATACTGATACACAGTTTTTAGGAAAATTAGGAAATTGGAATTTAACCATCTAAATCAATTTAAAATAATGAATTAAAGGTTGGTAACATATAAAAACAATGTGCACGTGCTATGTGAAGTGTTTGTGTCCACAAAAGTGGACACAAACGTGTCCAGTCAAAAACGAACCCAAAATAGTGCATTAATAGCCAAGCGCCGTGCACGAGTTCATGTCAATCGTGTGCACGACACAAAGCGACACAACCCACGAGATTGTGTCCACGTGTTGACCTAGACTAGGGCTAGTGTTAGGTCACCCTGTCACGTGTCCACGTCCCGTGTATACGACACGAGACACGCATATCAGTGGCCAAATTCAGCAGCCCCTAAAACAGTATAAAACCAGTGCACGTGCTCGTGCGTGTCTGACACGCCACGTGGGCTCGTGTAACTTGACACACGGGGTGACAGACGTTGCCCCATGATGTGTGTCAAGTTTCACGCGTCGGGGACGCGTGTCCGTGTCGAAAATGGGCCCGAGCAGCAGGGCACTCACAGCCCGTGCGCGCGCGTATGCACGACCGTGTGTACACGTGTCCGTGCAGCCTAGACATGACACTAAGACACGACACAAACTACAAAAATGTGTAAGCGAGACCTAAAACTAACTTCCTATTCAAACATAATCTCAAAAATCACACGAAATGCCCATTGGGGCATTTCATCAAACACTTAATACCATTCACTGATACGTGTCCAGTTTGGACACGAAAGGACACAAAAATTTAGGGAATTCCTATTCCTATAGTTAGGCTAGGTATAGGGCTCCCTAATGATGCAAAAATAACAGAGTTCTATGGTGAGGAAATGAAATTACCTATGAGTATCAAAAGCTCCAAAAAGCTCTACAAAGAGTGCTTCTCTTGATGGCCAAATTCCTCCAATGAGCCCCAAAGCTAAGAACACTTGGTACCAACAGAAAGTAGAGGAAATTTAGGACTCAATGCAATTTGTTTGGGTTAAAAAGGAGTAAAAATGAATTTACTAGGATTTATGGAAGATGGGAAATACCTCTTTCCAAAACTTGGCAAGAAAACCTAATGGAGGCTAGCCCTAACTTTGAGGGGCATTAAATAGGATGGGAAAGGGTTAATAGTGGCTGCCATGGGCTGATTAGGATTTGGGTTGGTTCATGGTGTGGGCCTATGGGCTATTAAGCCTAAGTCATTAATCATGACTTATGAAATCATAAGCCATATTAGTCAAATCAACTCCAAATCTCTCCAAACAAGTTCCAATGACTTAAACTTCACTAAAATAGGTCAACCCAAGTTTACTTAACCTAACCATATGGTCTTAACCTAGGTTAGTCACTAGGTTAGCCTTCTAGTCAACACTAGTCAAAGTCAACTATAGGGTCAAAATCAATTCTACCAAAAATCACTAAAAATCACTAAAAGTCATATTAATTATAATAATTATAATTAATACTAATAATCACTAACCATGGTTAGCTGGGACTATCTATGACTAATCTAGGTTGGGTCACACAATACGTGGCAATCAATTAAATAATATTAAAATCATACCATTCTTAATAATAATATATTAAATTCCAAATATATATATATTAAATTCAATTAAATTCAAAATGGCAAAAATAGCTTCGAACTGGAAATGATAAATGAAACACCCTAATCACATAGTCAGGCTCTAGGTTAAGTTGTCTCTAGTGTTACACTATCAAAACACTAAAATCATATGTCATGGATTTAAATACTTTAAAAATAATTAAACATCACTAAAAATCATAATATGAAATAAATATCATTAAATAATAATTGTAATTATAAAATTTCAAAATTACCCTCTTTTGGAAAACTGGGTGTTACAATCCTACCCACCTTATAAAAATTTCGTCCTCGAAATTAAGATGGTAGCAGTCCTTCTAGGTTAAGCCCCCAGCAATCATAGTCTCAGAAATCTATCTTAAATCATACAGTTGGAAAGTGTAACATATGGGGTCATGGCATGCAATATCAGTCTAGGGTCTCATCTAGTTATACCAACAATGCTACAGTACTAGACAATCACAAGGTATCAAAACATACAAGCAAGGGATGTATCAAAATTCTCAAGAAGAAAATACTAAGGTTAGGTCAAAACTCACCTCCAGCTAGGTCTGAGAACTAGAACTCCCTCCTGGAAGTAGGGCCCTGGTTGGGGCAGGTATAGTAGGGCAGTGCTGCACCCAGTGTGCAGCTGAACCACAGATTAGGCACAATCCTAGTCTTTTTCTACAGTTGTTCCACTTGTGTCCAGACTTCTTGCAGTAGGCACAGATAGGCTCTGGCTCAGTTGGCCTTTGCTGGACAGGAGACTGGGCTGGGTATGATGATATATGCTGGATAAATGGGTACTCCTCAAACTCTGGATAGGACTGGGTACTGCTCCTCGCCCTCTTGGAGCTAGGCTCTCCTCCTAGAAGCACAGAGTCCCACAGATGTAGCAACCTCTGGATTTGCTCCCTTATGGCCTCCTCATGAACTCTTTGTGACTCCAACAGCCTTTCTTGGAAATATCCAAACATCTGGGCTGCGTCAAGTAACAATCCTCCGGGTGGTACAGTAGGGAGTACCATTGATAGTCTTCCCGGATTACCCCAGACCTAGACATAGAGTTCACCATTGACCAAGTCCCCGGCTCTTTTCCTATTTCAAAAAGGGACACTATAGAGTCAACCCGAAGAAGGCCAAGAAGATGAAGGACCAGATCAATGAAGACTCTAGGATTTATCCAAGATGGAACTTCATCCTAAGGAGCACCTGTCTTGTTTGTGCCCAAGAAGGACGGAACAGTACGGATGTGCATCGACTACCGGGCGCTGAACAATATCACCATCAAGAAAAGTACCCTATGCCCCGGATCGATGACCTATTTGATCAATTGAGCGAAGCCATGGTGTTTTCGAAGATTGATCTTAGATCTGGCTACCATCAGATCAGGGTCAGGAAGGAAGATATTCCCAAGACGGCATTCAACACCATGTATGGGCAGTTTGAATTCTTGGTCATGCTGTTTGGACTGACGAATGCTCCTGCGGTGTTCATGAACCTTATGAACAAGGTTTTCCATGAATAACTAGATCAAAATTGTCGTTGTCTTCTTCAATGACATTCTGATCTATTCAAAGACGGAAGAGGAGCACGAAGAGCATCTCAGGAAAGTTCTAGAAACTTTGAGAAAGGAGAAGCTCTATGGTAAGCTTTCCAAATGCGAATTCTTTCTAGACAAGGTGGATTTTCTTGGTCATGTTGTCACAGGAGAAGAAATTTTGGTGGATCCAAAGTAGATAACCGCTGTTGAGAAGTGGTCTATCCCGAGCTCAATTGCTGAAATTAGGAGCTTCTTGGGCTTGGCTGGCTACTACTGGAAGTTCGTGAAGGATTTTGCCAGAATTGTTGAGCCGATGACGAAGCTCACTCGGAAGAATGAAAAGTTCATCTAGACGAAAGATTGCCAGGCATCATTTGAGGAGCTGAAGAAGAGACTTACCACTGCACCAATCCTTGCGCTACCCGCAGGAACTGGTGGTTTCTCAATCTACAGTGATGCCTCAGGTAAAGGACTGGGTTGCGTTCTTCAACAACATGGAAAAGTGATTGCTTATGCATCTAGGCAATTACGGACTCGTGAGAAGAACTATCCTACACATGATTTGGAGCTTGCAGCGGTAATATTTGTATTGAAGTTATGGAAGCATTATCTATATGGAAAGAGAGTAGAAATATATACATACCACAAAAGTCTGAAGTATGTTTTCACTCAGAAGGAGCTGAGCATGAGGCAAAGAAGATGGCTGGAGCTGATGAAGGATTTTGGCATCGATCTACAGTACCACCCGGGTAAGGCTAATGTGGTCGCAGATGCACTTAGTCGATACCCTATGGCAATGTTTTGACCAGGGAGCGGCACCTGCTAAAGGACATCGAGAAGCTTAGACTGGAGATTATACTGCCTGGAAGGAAGGAGCTGGATGCTGATTCATTGTTGATGAAGTTGCAAGTGAGCTCGAGTCTGATGGACAAAATCAAGTAGATACAGTTTCAAGACGAGACACTTTGCAAACTTAGAGATCAAGTATTGGCAGGAATACTTGAGGGTTTTCTCAATCGCCAGCGATGGAGCCCTGAAGAATGGTATGAGGCTCTGCGTAGTATCTGGCGAACTGAGGAACGAGCTGATGAAGGAAGCATACCAGTCGCAATATTCCATACATCCTGAGCTAACAAAATGTATCGGAATATACGTACCATTGTTTGGTGGTTTGGAATAAAGAAAGACGTGGCCAGGTATATTGCTAGATGTTTAATTTGTCAACAAGTAAAGGCTAGCAGACAGAGACCAGCAGGACTATTGCAGCCGCTTGGCATACCGATCCTGGAGCTAACAAAATGTATCGGGATATACGTACCATTGTTTGGTGGTTTGGAATGAAGAAAGACGTGGCCAGGTATGTTTCTAGATGTTTAATTTGTCAACAAGTAAAGGCTAGCAGATAGAGACCAGCAGGACTATTGCAGCCGCTTGGCATTCCGGAGTGGAAATAGGAGCACATAACAATGGATTTTGTGTCGGGACTGCCTCGATCCCAAGAAGGAAAGGATGCCATTTGGGTTATCATGGACTGACTGACGAAGTCAGCTCACTTTATCCCCTTCAAGGTTGGTCTATCCACCGAGAAGTTGACAGCACTGTACATGCGGCACATCTACCGGATTCATGGAGTACCGGTAAGTATTGTATCTGACATAGATACGAGATTTACCCCTCACTTTTGGAAGATTTTGCATGATATCTTGGGAATACAATTGAAGTTCAGCACTGCCCATCACTCCCAGACAGATGGACAATCAGAGAGGACAATATAGACGCCTGAAGACATACCAAGATTTTGCGTCTTGGAGCTTGGAGGGTCTTGGAAAGATCATTTGCACTTGGTAGAGTTCTCTTACAACAACAATTACCAAGCCAGCATTGGTATGACCCTATTTGAAGCTCTCTATGGACGTCGTTGTCGTACACCACTTGCATGGGACGACGTAGGAGAAGGAGTACTGCTGGGTCCAGAGATGATGACTGACGCAGTAGAGAAGGTGAATGCAAGCTCAGGATTGTCCAAGACAGACAGAAGCATTGGGTTGATAGTAGTAGTCGACCAGTGAAGTTTGAAGAAGGAGATAGCATTTCTGTGAAGTTTTCTCCTACCAGAGGAACAATCAGTTTTTGACGGAGCTGGGAAATTGAGGCCAGGTACATCAGGCCATTTGAAGTTTTAAGACGAGTTGGAAGTAGCGTACCGGTTAGCTCTACCAG
Organism: Iris pallida; assembly: GCA_029216955.1. Lineage (NCBI taxonomy): Eukaryota > Viridiplantae > Streptophyta > Magnoliopsida > Asparagales > Iridaceae > Iris > Iris pallida. The sequence goes on from JANAVB010033220.1 coordinate 6,517,650, forward strand.
CTAATCTTGAGAGTGTGCAACGTCTTCTACGTATCACAGCTCAGACGCTACATTTCGGATCTGAGTCACATTTTGGATAATTCAGAGCTGAAGATTGGACTCAACCTTTCAGTGCCAGAGAAACCAGTTGCAAGCGTAGTCAGAGGTGAGAAGAAGATCAGAATTTGAGCCATCACATAAACTCCTATTTTTTATCTTTTCATTCTAAACTTGACTGATGCTGCTAAGTTAGCCTAGTTTTACAAGCTATCTCTTTATCAAGCTTGATCATGACAGTATTTTATTGGGTGCACCCACTAATATATTGTCTAATCAGGACCGGTGCATGATGGCCTGATCAACCTCGTGTACTTTGGTTCGCTTTTGTATTTTTCTGCATGGATGATATCATAAATGAAACTTGTCCCTAAACCGTCATCCACGACTGCCTTGGAAATTCTTATTGTTGGACCTGAGTTACGGGCGTAGTACCCGTACCTGTTTGATTTGAGTTTATCCAACCCCCCTAACCCTGCCTTTAATTTCGAGGACGAAATTTTCTAAGGAGGAAAGATTGTAAAACCCAAATTTTTGTTAAATAAATTAATATTAGTATTAGCATTATTATTATATTTATTATAATTATTAGTATTATTTTTGAGTGATAGAAAATAATTTCAAAAATAAATAAACATGGACTTTTGGGTGTTAACCCAGACCCGAGCCCGAACCCAGACTTGGACCTAATCCTATTTCTTAAATTCTGTTTTGTTAAAAAAAAATATTGTATTGGAGCTGGTCCAAATTTGACCAGCAATCCACGTACAGACCCATTCTCCATTTTCTATTCTTCCTTCCACCTATTCCTCTACTCCTCACGTTCTTTCCCTCTCACCCTTAACAGCAACCACTCCCCCACTTAAAAACTCACCTCTCTCTCTACTTCTAAAAAAAAAACTATCATCCCTCCCCAAGGAAAAACCCATCTCCTTTTCCTCTTTCCCTCTTCCCCAACTTTCCCCTCTCCCAGAGCCCTTCACCGACCCCCCAACGCTGGAGCCCCTTAGCCCCGGCCTCCCCGCGGCCGACCCCCGGCCCCAGTGCGCCCGCCGGCCTCCCCACCCAGGCGCGACCCTCCGGCGTCCGACCCCGACGCATGGTTCCCAGCGCCCCTCTCCGGCGCGTGACTCCCCGGCTTCCCCGCGGCTCCCCCGGCCGCCCGGACCCCGCAGCACCGGAGCCCCCGCCCGGCGACCTTTCCGCCCGGACCCCGCAGCTCCCGGCGCCCGACCCCCTTCGAGCTCCCACCGGCGCCTCCCCGCACTCTCGCGGCCTCGTCCAGCGCTGACCCAGCGCCCCGTCGCACCCCGGACCTCGATCCAGCGTACTTCTGCTGTTGCTGTGCCCAGCCAGCACCCCAGCGCTGACCCCGAGGCTGTCCGCTGTTCTGGACAGCGTTCTTCGTTGGACGTCGTCTTCAAACTGTGGATTTGCGCGTCCCGAGTCCGAGGCAACCCTTCGGATTCTGTCTTTCTGGATAATTTCTGGTTAATCACAGTAGTTCGTCCCTCTCCAGTGTCGATGATGAGTTGGTCCACGAATTCCCTTTGGGGAAATTTGATTTCTGGGATAAACGCCGTTCCCGGGATTTTCCGAGGAACGACGAGAAGTTCTGTTATTTGGATTTCTTTATTTTCGAAACTTTCGAAAATGGTTTTCTTAATATTTTAGCTTTCGGATATTTTCGGTATTGTGCTGTGATGTTTTGGTTGGATTCGGACTTCCGAATTTGATTCGGGTCGTTCCGAATTAATCTGTGGAATGTTTGTGGATTATTTTTATATATATATTTTGGGATTCCCTGGTTTGGGATTTGCAGGAAAATGTTGGCATATTTTCCAGTTTTTGGGTTGACCAAAAATAGAGGAAATGCTGCCAGATTTTTTCGTAAATTTAATTATATTTTTAAAAATGATTTTAAAATGGATTTCGGAAATATATTAAATATTTTGAATTTTGGGCGACGACCGTATCGGTCAATGGGCCCCGGCTAAGTACAAACGAAACCGGCTTCGCCCGGACGTTGAGGCATTAGCCTAGTTGACGATTGGACCATATCTGAGACTCATCAAATAATTATATTTAACCTATTTTATTATTACTATTCTTTTATTCATAGTTAATTATAGGAAGTTTAGGACTAACGACTGTTTTTGTCTTATTTCAATTTATGTAAATAAATTGTAATGGGCATAAGCCCAGCTGGTTGTTGGTTCTGTAACTGTAATTTGGTAGTGTAGGATTTTTGGTTATTTGCTGATTTTGCGAGTTTTTGTAGCACACGAATAAATCGGATAAAAGTTATTTTCATATAAAAATTAATAAGTTTTTCTCACATAAAATCTATAAGTTTTAATATTAACTAACGATCATGTATTTCTCACTAAAATAAGAAATTTAGTTTTATATTTATAGTTACTAAAATACAAAGTTTTAATCAACTAAATTGGTATCGACGAGTTTTCCTAAAATATAAAGTTTAAAATGATCTTTCCCTCGTTATTAATTCAACGCACAAATAACCGTGTTTTGTTCGTGTTTTATTAACAAAGAATTAAAATGGATTAGGACACAATTAGAGATTTCAACTAGCGTAGTCAGATTGGTAACCCTGGTTTCTGAGTCAATTTCTCGAATGTAGGAATTCGAGGACGATTCTGAATTCCCATCTCGAAGTCTTCATCCTATCCAGTCCAGTCTATTTTTGAGGCAAGTATAGTTTGTGTTAGTTTTACAGTTATTTTAATAATCGCTTTACTGCAAGTTTAAACCATGATGCAAACACGAAACTCTCCTTGAGAGTACTGACTGCAACTACTGTAACTGATTGGGGACTGGGAGAATAGAGTAATGTGTATGACCACATCCAACTGTAACTTAGGCCAGTATTAGCTTACCCCTCATACACACGGGGATAAGCCGAATCGTATCAATAGGATACAACTGTACATCCCAAGCCGGTCATATTCATTGTCTATTCAAATCACACTGTTTTACTGCTAGAAAACTGTTCATTTCTAAACTGTTTAAAAGTGCATGATTCTATTATTTATTTTAACTGTTTAAATTAGCATGAATTGTACTTTGCTTCCTCCTGACTGGAGATACATTTTTAGGGGACATTGAGGATGCTGAGCTGTTATACAGCAGTTACTACGACCCTGTTCTGTATCCTGTAGTGCTGCTAGAGTCCCCATTGGAGGACGTTGGGACTGAGGCCGATGAGCTGGCTGATTAGATATCTTTTCCTTTTTCCAGCTTTGTTGTTTATTTAAAACTCTGTTTATTTGAATTCATTATTTATTTCAGTACATTTAAATTCCAGTTGTAATTGATTTCAAAGTTTAATAAAGTTTCATTTTCGAATTTGAGTTGTGACAAATATAGATGTTGTTGTATGGTTACCTGCTAATGGAACAGCTTACTGCCGCCGTCTCAACAACGGTGCAGGCTGGGCATGATCCGGTTCGACCCAATTATTTGGGATCGGGTCGTGACAGATCTTCTGCCACCAGCGGTCATCGAGACTCCCTCGTCGGCGACTCCAAGTCTCGGTGAGCCTCCCTCTCTCTTCCGACTCCCCCTCTCTCACTCTCTCTCGACCTCTACTTGTTCTCTTCCCCTCTACCAATATGTTCTCTCTCTCTCTCTCTCTCTCCCTTTCAAAATTTCTCCTTCTGTTTCTTTTCTCTCTCCACTCTCTTCCTCTCTCAAATGATGGTCTATGAATAGAGGAAACAATAGCAGCATTGATGTTGTTATACAAACCGAGAGAGAGAGAGAGTATTAATGCGGATAATATACTGTACCAGTATTGTAAAGTATATTAAACCAATTTTTAGTATATATATATATATATATATATATATATATATATATATATATATATATATATATATATATATATATATATATATATATATATGGAGCGGATCAAAAGCCCCCTTAGAAAATCCCCTAAAAACTCCCTCACTCTCATCCGTAATTTAATGTTAATATTAATATTAATGTTAATATTAATGTTAATATTAATATTAATGTTAATATTATTGTTAATGTTAATATTAATATTAATATTTATTTTTATATTAATGTTAATGTTAATATTAATTTTAATGTTAAGTTTAATGTTAATTTTAGTATTTAATGTTAATATTAACATTAACATTAATATTAACATTAAATTACGGCTGAGAGTGAGGGGGGTTTTAGGGGGTTTTCTGTAATGTCCTGAATCCGTTGCGGAGCACGGTGCGGGCTAGCGGCCGAATGGCCGAGTCGGATGAGAATTGGGGAAACTTTACCAGGATCGCGGGATAATAAATTGAGATCCTTTCCTCGTTATGGATTGGACTCTTTTGAAATGATGCCCAAGATACAGTGGCGCGCGTCTTGGGGAAAGAGTTCTATATAAGAGTCGCTTGCCCCGAGACCGTTGCCCTGCTGGTTTTCGATGTCGCTTTTGCTGTTGGCTTTTGTGTGCGTTTTCGTGATTGTTTTCGATGAATGTTTTCATGGATTTACTTTCACCGTCTACGCATTTTATATCGAATAACTGAGAGAAAGAGAAGAAGTATGCTGACCAGACGTTGGTGCCAATGCAGGTGCTAACGCGGTGAACCTCGGGTGACGTTGCATGGAAGACCTCTTTCTCTCGACAATTCACCAACAAGTGAGTGGCTTTGATCCTTCGACGATCCTTGATCTTCGCCCATAACAATGGTAGACTTGTTATTGCGTTCGGTGCTTAATAAAAGATGCCTAGTAATAATGTGGAAAAGATAATGAAAGATAAATTATCACATGGCTAGGCTTATGTTGCAAATCGAATGACGCTCGTATGCTATATGAATTGTTTAACAGGTGATGCAAAGACCCAAGTATTGGGCGGTAAGTATATCGGACTTCGGTTCGAAAAAAATGGGTTAAACATGAATAGTCCCTTGGTTGGATGAACGAATATACGAGCCTATGGCTCAAGGCAAGTTGGTAAGATGGAAAGATGGGAAAATGGCAAGATGAAATGAGAACTACGAATATGTGTGGAAGATGCTATTATCATGCATGTCGTGTCTCTTATTAGTTAAGTTGCATTGCATACATGGTCATGGACAACTTGTATACAAGGTAGTTCCCAGAACGGTAATCCGCGGCCACGGACCCGGTTCGTCCTAGGGGGAACAAGGAATTATGCCGACGTACTGGCATCGGTAAACGGGACTTGCAGTGGGGCTAGCTACCCGCACTGAAAGGGCGCCGTTGTACCAAGTAAGACGGTCCAAGATGGCGTGTCGCCAGTGACCTTCATATAGACAGGTGGCATAGCTAACATTGTCTTATGCAGGCAGAGTAAGTGGTATTCATAAATATGTACAGGGATGGCTATCGACCGTGGGTAAGATTCACCAAATTGGTGATCAATATAAACTGCTTATGTTAGAACAACATGAATTGCTTATGTTTCTAACATCACTGTATGCTTCTTATATTTCTCATCAAATATATGAATTGTTAATGGACCCTAAGGCAAGATAGAAAGAATACAAATCAATAGTGAACATTCATGTAATTTTACTACTGTTGATTTATGGTGAGATTGGTTACGGCCGCTCACCAGTACATATGTGGCAATGTACTGACCCTCGTCTCCACAGGTGTCGGAAACCTAGTGGATAATCATAGACGCTGAAGGCTTGCTGTCCGACTCTTTAGAAGCTTCGTACATCTTGAAGTTTCCACTTGAAGAAGAAGGCATTTTGCTGAAGGTGGTTATTGCCGCATTATTAATAAAGGGATATGATGTATGGAACAAGTTGTATCTCATTTCAATATTTCTGCAAGTTGTAGCCAAGTTTGGCCTTTCATCTCGGCTGTTTGAGAGCCTTATGTTTATGCAATGTAATTTCAAAGATATCAATAAAGAACTTATTTCAGATCATATCTGTGTTGCCAAAACTTCTCTATCATCCACTGCGAATCTCTATTCTAAATGTCTCTTTTATAAAAGGAACACGAGCACGCCTTGTACAAGTGCAATTCCAGACTTGTACGGCATCACGCCTTAGCGAGGACGAACGATTCGGCGTGAATCTAAGCGGAGGCGAACGATTCCCGAATCGGGGCGTGACAGTTTGGTATCAGAGCACGGTTTTACATCCTTGGGAATTTCTTGGTTTTAAAGATTTCGAAAAACGACACAAGCTTTATTGCTTCTCGAACAACTTTGGTTTTAAATGTCCCGAAATGAGATGTTCCATACAATAAGTCCATAAATATATTATGAGACTAACAAGCTCCTCTGTTTTGCAGAGATGACAAAGGCGGGTACGACAAACAATGCGAGTAGCTCAAGGGTGGTAGCCTCAACCGACCCTATGGAGAGGATGCTGGCTATGATGGAGAGCCAGCAGAGGCAGAACGCGAAGTAATTCGAGGCCCAACAGAAGCAGCTAGATACCCTGCAACAGTTGGTCCGAACAGTGGTGAACAATGGGGCTCAAGGCACTCCAGTCTCCCGAGAGAGCGAACTAGTGGAGGCAGAGGAACCCCCGGCGGCTAAGAAGACCACTGCTGTGGCCGACATAACAAAGTTTAAGAAAATCTGCAGCAAAGAATTCAAAGGGACAGAGGAAGCCACCATTGCTATGGATTGGCTAGTTGAAGTGGAAGACCACCTGGAAGCTTTGGGTATTGTTGGATCTAAGAGGGTCTCGTGTGTGAAACTACTGCTGGTTTCCAACGCACACTACTGGTGGCAAAGTCAGAAAAGAATTCTCGCGGGAGTGAATGGAACAACGAAAATTACTTGGCTGATGTTCCGCGAGGCATTTCTGGCTCAGTATTTCTCTTCGACTGAGCAGCGAGCTAAGGAATTGGAGTTCCAAAAGCTCGAACAGGGGAACATGACGGTGAAGGAGTATGAGGCAGAGTTTTCTAGACTATCTCAGTATGCGATCACGAAGTTTACTGACGATGCATCTAAGGCTCGTCGGTTTGAGCAGGGCTTGAGGCCTGCTCTGAAGGCTCAAGTCGTGGTTCAGAAATATAAGACTTTTCAGGAGTCTTATGAGCACGCGAAGGAATTGGACCCACACTATCCTGCGACGGCGCCAGTGCAAGCGTCGGTACATAATTGGCATAACAAGAGACCGAACAACGGTGGCAGATATGAGGCGCCAAAGCGTCAGAATCACGGTGGCTTTCATCGACCCAACCCGCTTGCGCCGTTTTGCAGCAAGTGCCGCAACAGAGGACATTCTCCTGAAGAGTGCAAAGTCTTAGAGGGAGGATGCTATAAGTGTGGTCAATTCGGCCATATATCTCGTAACTGTCCAGGGAGGGGCAACCAGAACCCTCCGAGGTAGCAGCATCACCAACAATATCAACAGAATCGTGGACAGGCACCACGACCTCCTCAGCCACAACAGAATCAGAGGCCCGGTGCCCAGGGCCGAGTCTTTGCATTGACTCAGGAGGAAGCATCATTTGCATCAGATACTGTCGTGACAGGTATATTGTTATTTAATGGCATTCCTGCACGTACTTTATTTGATTCTGGTGCTTCACATAGTTTTATATCTAAAGACTATGTTAAGGAACATGAAATAAAAATAACAATGTTGGATATGTACCTTAGTGTTAGTACTCCATCAGGAGTGGAGATGCCTACTAACATGATGTGTAGGGATGGTTACATATGTATCGGGAAGAGAAAGCTACCATTAGATGTAGTCGAGCTTGATATGAAAGATTTTGATATCATTCTGGGAATGGATTGGTTAAGTGCATGTTGTGCGACGATTGACCGTGCGAAGAAGCGAGTTATGTTTCGCCTACCTGGAGGAACAGAATTCTCTTACTCGGCCAGTTCATCGGCGAAGGCTTCGATGGTGATTTCAGCTACTACGGCCCGGCGATTGCTTCATTCTGGCTGCGAAGGGTACCTTGCTTCTGTTCGAGACACACGCAAGAATGGTGCAGACTCAGCTAACACTGAAGTCGTGGCAGAATTTCCTGATGTGTTTCCTGACGAGATACCCGGAATGCCTCCGGACCGAGAGATTGAATTCACTATCGATACATTTCCAGATACTCGTCCGATCTCAAGGGCACCATACAGGATGGCGCCTGCTGAATTGAAGGAACTCAAAGTACAGCTACAGGAATTATTAGACAAGGGATACATCAGACCCAGTGTTTCACCATGGGGTGCTCCGGTGCTATTTGTGAAGAAGAAAGATGGAACAATGCGGCTGTGCATCGACTACCGTGAGCTAAATAAAGTTACAATTCGGGACCAGTATCCGTTGCCTCGAATAGACGACCTCTTCGATCAGTTACAAGGGGCGTCTGTATTTTCAAAGATTGATCTTCGCTCAGGCTACCATCAGTTAAAGATCAAACCAGATGACATTTCTAAGTCCGCATTCCGAACCAGATACGGACACTATGAATTCTTGGTCATGCCCTTCGGACTGACCAACGCCCCTGCCGCTTTCATGGATATGATGAACAGAGTCTTCCGGCCCTTTTTGGATAAATTTGCGGTCGTGTTCATCGACGACATCCTAATCTACTCGAAGAACAGAGAAGACCATGCAGAACATTTGAGGACAGTGTTACAGACTCTACGGGAAAATCAGCTCTATGCCAAGCTGAGCAAATGTGAGTTTTGGATGAGTAGCGTGTCGTTTCTAGGGCACGTTATCTCGGCGGAAGGTGTGTCCGTTGACCCAAAGAAAATTGAAGCCGTAGTGGATTGGAAGCAACCCACGTCGGCGAGCGAGATCCGAAGTTTCCTCGGCTTGGCAGGTTACTGCAGGAAGTTTGTCAAAGATTTTTCAAAAGTGGCAGCGCCTTTAACTCGGCTAACCCAGAAGGGAGTGGCATTCGATTGGACTGATGAGTGCGAGGCTTGCTTTCAAAATTTGAAGCAACGTCTCGTATCAGCTCCAATCCTTACACTTCCAGACGGCGTCGAGGGATTTCAGATATACAGCGATGCGTCCGGACTGGGTTTGGGATGTGTGTTGACTCAGAGAGGGAAAGTGATATCTTATGCCTCGAGACAGCTTAAGCCGCACGAGAAAAATTATCCAACGCATGATTTGGAATTGGCAGCGATAGTGTTTGCATTGAAATTGTGGAGGCACTACTTATATGGAGTGGCTTGCGAGATCTTCACCGATCATAAAAGCCTGAAGTACATCTTTACTCAAAAAGATTTAAATTTGCGGCAAAGACGTTGGTTGGAGCTTATAAAAGATTACGACTTGACGATCGCGTACACCCCAGGAAAAGGCAATGTGGTGGCGGACGCGTTGAGTCGAAACTTTGTGGGATCACTCAGTGTTGACAAACGAATACTGGAGGAATTAGAAAGTATGGGAATTGAGCTCCAGATTCGTGGCCGAAATGCACAATTGGCTCAACTTCAACTTGAGCCGAGTTTGTTAGAAAAGATAAAGACGGCACAGAGGACAGATGAGTTCTTGATTAAGATTGACAGAATAGTGGAAAAGGGTGAAGCCAGCGACTTCACCAGGCACGAGGATGGATCATTGCGACTCAAGGGGAGGCTATGTGTCCCGAAGGATGAAGAACTCCGAAAAGAAATCTTGACGGAGGCCCATTATGCCAAGTATTCTTTGCATCCGGGAAGTACAAAAATGTATAAAGATTTGCGCACGACCTTCTGGTGGCACGGCATGAAACGAGATGTGGCCCTCTTTGTCTC